>WBZZ01003582.1:30000-35000 GCA_019918135.1 Paulinella micropora
TACATCAATGCCATTGATGGGGAAGCGACAAAAAGTTACAAACGGCCTTTGGATGCAAAAGAGTGCATTTCACTGCGAATGAGAAGTTCCTTGTACTTAACCACAATGAGCAATGACTTCAAACGTTTCGTTCTCAGCCGGTTCTGATCTTTGCGGCTTGTGTAGTGGCTCATTTGCAACACACAAATACCCACATGCATGCATACATGCATGCATACATACATACATACATACATACATACATACACACACATACATAACACACGCTCATGCAACGCAAAAATCCCACATGCATGCATGCATACATACATACATACATACATACATACATATATACATACATACATATATACATTTCTATTCTCTTTTGTGTTTTGTTTTTATCATTCTTTGTTTTTTGTCTTCGTTCTCTATTCTTTTCCTTGTTTCTTTCTTTTTCTCTTTGTCCCTTTCTTTCTTTCTATCTTTTTCTCTTTCTTTTCTCGTCCAATTTATTATTTCCAGGAGCTTTCTGTTGAGCCTTAGTTCCAGATTTCCTTATCAGCTTGTACTGTCGTTCCTTGGAACCAGAATTCATTTGAATTAAGCTCTTCTTGATTTTTTTTTTCGTCTCTTTCTCATTAAACCTTGCTTACTGTAATAATAATAATAATAATAATAATAATAATAATAATAATAATAATAATAGTGCTTCTCTGTCAATGGCTGATGCATTTCTGCACATGCGCCTCCATCGTCTCACCCGTGAGGGGAGTACGAAGAATTGACGATAAGCTCTAATGACACCCCCGCAAGGGCAGTTCCAACACTTCCAGACGGGCCAATAATAATAATAATAATAATAATAATAATAATAATAATAATAATAATAATAATAATAATAATAATAATAATAATAATAATAATAATAATAATAGTGCTTCTCTGTCAATGGCTGATGCAAATAATAATAATAATAATAATAATAATAATAATAATAATAATAATAAAAGCGCACGCGCATATTATAATATAAACTACATACTCATACCGCACAACATACCCAACACATAAATATTGATATTAATAACACTAACTCCGAGAACAACCTAAAATATTATTAATACTTCTAAATTCCTTTTATACGCTCGACTGAATAACTTGGTTTCCACCTAAGATAAAGCTATGACTTAATAGCTATACTTTTCACGTGGACGTTCCCTGAGTCCAATTGTAAAATTGTTCTCTCAATAAAAGCGAAGAAGAAGAAGAAGAAAAAAGAAGAAGAAGAAGAAGAAGAAAGAAGAAGAAGAAGAAGAAGAAGAAGAAAGAGGAGGAGGAGGAGGGGGAGGAGGAGGAGGAGAGAGAGAGAGAGACAGAGATAAAAATATAAATTTCCAGAATCTTTCTCCTTACAACCTTCCTAGATTTTTATCATGTTTGCCTAATAGTCAAATATGATAAAATGAATTCATCAGCCAGAGAGAGAGAGAGAGAGAGAGAGAGAGAGAGAGAGAGAGAGAGAGAGAGAGAGAGTAGAGAGAGAGAGTAGAGAGATGAGAGAGTGAGAGAGGGGGGGGGGGAACGGTGAAACCACAACTGCAAGTCTCGTAGTTCACCCAAAGTAAGGAGTGGCACCTCTATCCACTATTTCGATTCCGTTTTTCCGCGTTTGTTTTTCTTGACTTTCGAGAAACTCACGCAATTCGCGTCTTTTTGTCGACAAGAACTTGCGAAAGGTTTTCCAGAACCTCTGTTTGTCCCAGAAACAGAGCTTCCAGAAGAAACATGTTGGCCTTCTCCATGCCTCGCTTCCACGGCATAAATCAAAGTTGTCAAAATACAGGAAACTATGCCAGCTCAAGAGAAGAAGAGCAAGTTCGAGGGACCCGCTATCGGCATTGACCTCGGTACCACCTACTCCTGCGTGGGTATCATGAGGAACGGCCAAGTGGAGATCATCGCCAACGACCAAGGCAACCGAACCACTCCCTCATGCGTCGCCTTCACGGATAGTGAGCGTTTGATTGGAGAGGCGGCCAAGAACCAGGCCGCCATGAACCCTGCCAGCACTTTGTTTGGTGTGAAGCGGCTGATCGGCAGGGAGTTCAATGACGCGACTGTGCAGGCAGACATGAAGCTTTGGCCCTTCAAGGTGGTTTCGGAACAGGGCAAACCTGTGATCGAAGTGCAGTACAAGGGTGAAAAGAAGCGCTTCCGTCCCGAGGAGATTTCCAGCATGGTGCTGACCAAGATGAAAGAGACTGCAGAAACTTACCTGGGAGAGAAAGTGAACCATGCAGTGATCACTGTTCCCGCCTACTTCAACGACGCACAGCGACAGGCGACTAAGGATGCAGGTGCTATCGCGGGGTTGAACGTGTTACGAATCATCAACGAACCCACTGCTGCAGCTCTTGCGTATGGTCTAGATGCATCCAAGAAGAGCGACGAGGAGAAGAACGTGCTGATCTTTGACTTGGGTGGGGGGACTTTCGACGTATCTCTGTTGACGATCGACGGTGGTGTGTTCGAGGTTAAAGCGACGGCAGGGAACAACCATCTTGGTGGTGAGGACTTCGATGAACGCATGATGGAGCACTTCATCCAGGACTTCAAGAAAAGGAACAAGGGGAAGGACCTCACCAAGAGCGACAGGGCGATGCGACGCCTGCGCACAGCTTGCGAGCGTGCTAAGCGAACTTTATCTTCTTCCACAACTGCCACGGTCGAGATCGACTCTCTGTACGAAGGGGTGGACTACAACGCGAGCATCACCCGTGCCCGCTTCGAGGACTTGTGTGGCGACTACTTCCGTGGCTGCTTGAAGCCGGTGGAGCAAGTTCTGAAGGACTCCCGCCTGGATAAAAACCAGATCAGCGAGATCGTGTTGGTGGGAGGGTCGACCCGCATTCCTTACGTTCAGAAGATGATCAGCAACTACTTCAACGGGAAGAAGCCATGCCAGAGCATCAACCCCGACGAGGCTGTGGCGTACGGCGCGGCTGTGCAGGCGGCGGTGCTAACAGGGCAGGCGGGAGCGCAGGAGGTGCTGGTGGTAGACGTGGCTCCGCTGTCGTTGGGCATCGAGACGGCCGGAGGTATGATGAGCAAGATAATTGAGCGCAATACCTCCATCCCTTGCTCCAAGTCTCAGATCTTCTCCACCTACTCTGATAACCAACCCGCAGTGACGATCCAAGTGTTTGAGGGTGAGAGAGCGCGCACAAAGGACTGCCACAACCTGGGTCGCTTTGACCTGAACGGGATCCCACCCGCGCCTCGTGGTGTACCGCAGATCGAGGTGAAGTTCGAGCTTGACGCGAATGGTATTCTGAACGTTATGGCGGTGGAAAAGGGTACGGGCAGCTCGAAGAAAATTACGATTACCAACGATCAGGGTCGGCTGAGCAAGGCTGATATTGACCGCATGGTGAATGATGCGGAGAAATTCGCTGCGGAGGATAAGTTGCACCAGGACAGAGTCATGGCGAAGAACGGGCTTGAGAGCTACGCCTACCAGATTCGCAGCAGTGTGGAAGAAGGACTGAAGGAGAAACTGGATGAGGCGGATAAGGAGACGGTGCTGAAGGCGGTTAAGGAGGCGACTTCTTGGCTTGACGCGAATGCCGAGACAGCAAGCAAGGAGGACTTCGAAGCTAAGCGGCAAGCATTGGAGGAATTCTGCCGTCCTGTGATCTCCAAGGCTTACCAACAGGCAGGCGGAGCAGCAGGTGGTATGCCTAACATGGCTGGGATGGGTGGCATGCCTGGCTTCGGTGGTATGGGTGGCATGCCTGACTTCGGTGGTATGGGAGGTATGGGAGGTATGGAAGGTATGGACAAGGACTCGTTCAACGCCCAGGCTGCTTCATCTGGCCCCAAGGTGGAAGAAGTTGATTAAGACCCCGCTTTCACTTCCAAGACTAGGATTAGGAACTTAGTACCAGGCAAACGGATTTTATTGACGTTTTGTGAGTAACTTCCATGCGTAACGACTGCTGCTGCTGAATTGTATGTTCACAGTTGCAATATAAGCATCTCTTTGGAGTTGCTCTAGATGAATTTCGTATTAGTTATCAAGAATTAAAAAATTCTAATTTCACTTCTTCAACTGATCGTTTGTGTAGTTTTTTTTTCTGTATATATTCATATTAATATTAACGCTAGCTACCCGTCCGGTAATATACGCGCCAAGTTGATGAGCGGTGAAGTTTTATTAATATTAATACTAGCAGTAGATGATAGTCTGTTCAAGAGTCAAGTCTTGTTTGCACTAGGCAGACTTGGAAGCGGATCACTGAGGCGGCCGCAGATCGCGCCGCCGACAGATGCGGCCATCTTTATTTACTTGAACTGTCAATTAACTTGATTAATTCAACTAAAGTCATTAGTGTGACTCAGTGACAGTTATTAATAGTTGAATCATTAGTTGAATACTGTGACTCGTGACTCAGCTTAACTTGACCGGCGGAAGATTGTAATACTTAATATTACTGCCGGAATTGATATTTCATGTTCAAGTTCTGGTTAAGCATTTGGTTATTAAATAATACTAATATTAATATATAATTATATTACTACTACAGTAAGTCACGTTCAAACTCAGTAGTACCGTAATATTAATTAATACTACATACGATTGATTCAAGTTTTTTCACGTGACGCAAGCACTGTTTTGAAAACAATAGAATACTTTGATAATTTTAATAATATGATTTGTATTATTAATAATATATACTCAGACTGGACAGGGGGTTACGGGACCTCAAGTGAGTGTCCGCAGGCTTTGCACTTGAAGGAACGATGGCGGGCGAGATAGGTACAGACTCAGCTTTGATGGCACGGTCAGAGGACTTTTGTGGTTGAGGCTAGGTGCCTACTTGCCACGATGGGAAGCATCATCTAACTAATTTCAGAGATAAAATGGAAGAGGTGACTATCAAGACTCTCAGATTGAACTTGAAGAGTCACACGGGCCACTGATATACATTCACTCAGCCGGTCAGGAGTCGGCCCTG
>WBZZ01003582.1:40000-42500 GCA_019918135.1 Paulinella micropora
ATAGATAGATAGATAGATATACATATAGATATATAGATAGATAGATAGATAGATAGATGGATAGATGGATAGATAGATAGATAGATAGATAGGTCAGAAGGAGCAGGTGTTATATATATATATATATAATATTACATATATACATACATATATATATATATACATATTATATATATAGAGCTTATTTACCTTGACGATATGCATATATATATATATAAATATATATATATACATATATATATATATATATATATACACACCTTCACGAGGCCTTGTTTGTAGGATGTGAGGAGATGGTCCTTGAGTGAGCGTCTAGATTGCAGCATCCATTTCTCTAGGAAGGCAGGGTCCAAAAGCATATTGCCAGCCCCATCAAGGAACACCTAACGACAAATTTTAAAAATTTCGGCCAAATCAAATTTTGGCAACAAAAAAAAAAAAAAAAAAAAAAAAAAAAAAAAAAAAAAAAAAAAAAAAAAAAAAAAAAAAAAAAAAACGTATCTTGCGGTGAAGAAATAATAACGTATCATAGTTGCCAATTCCGTCCAGGAAGACCTATCGAATAATCATTAATTCACATGAAAGCATACAATGGTAATTAGCCTGGTAATTACCCTCAATGGTCAACTCTCCGGAAAGTTTTTTTTAATTATATATTTTTTTAATTTCAAAATTTAAATGGTGGTCAACTTCCCCGGAAAGTTTTTAAATTTTTTAAATTTCAAAATTTAAATGAGGTGAACTTCCCGGAAATGTGGTAATTACCATGGTAATTACCATAAGATAGATAGATAGATAGATAGATAGATATATGGATAGATGGACAGATGGATAGATAGACATTGTTACCGAAGAGGTGATGAGGATAGATACATAGATAGATAGACAGACAGACAGACAGATAGATAGATAGATAGATAGATAGATAGATAGATAGGTAGTATGCTTTTCATGTGTTTGATCCATTTCTCTAGGTAAAATTTTTATTGCTATTGCACCAAGCATAAACAAAAAAAAAGAATTTCATCATCCCTTTCTCTAGCAAGGCTGGTTCCAATGCCATTTTTGTCCAAATCCATCAAGAAAAACATATCGATAATAATTCATCCATATCAATAAAAACCTGTCGATAATAATTCATCCATATCGAGAAAAACCTATCGACAATAATTCATCCATATCAAGAAAAACCTATCGATAATAATTCATCCATATCAAGAAAAACCTATCGATGATAATTTATCCATATCAAGAAAAACCTATTGATAATAATTAATCCGTTTCTCTAGACAGGCCGGGGCCAAAAAGATGTGCTATTGCCATCAAGAAATATATAGATAGATAGATAGATAGATAGATAGATAGATAGATAGACAAGATAGATAAGATAGATAAGATAGATAAGATTGCCATCAAGCATGCCCCATCCATAATCGCACCATCGATAGATAGATACGATAGATATATAGATAGATAGATAAGATAGATAAGATAGATAAGACAGCCATCAAGCCCCATCGATAATCGCACCATAGATAGATATAAGATAGATAGATAGATAAGATAGATAAGATAGGCAAGATTGCCATCAAGCATGCCCAATCGATAATCGCACCATAGATAGATAGATAAGATAGATAGATAGATAAGATAGATAAGATAGATAAGATATATAGATAGATAGATAGATAAGATAGATAGATAGATAAGATAGATAAGATAGATAAGATAGACAAGATTGCCATCAAGCGTGCCCAAGCGATAATCGCACCATAGATAGATAAACAAGATAGATAGATAGATAATATAGATAAGATAGACAAGATTGCCATCAAGCACGCCCCATCGATAATCGCACCATAGATAGATAAGATAGATAGATAGATAAGATAGATAGATAGATAAGATAGATAAGATAGATAAGATAAATAAGATAGACAAGATTGCCCCACCAAGCATGCCCAATCGGTAATCGCACCATCGACTTCGCCTGGCTAGGGCCACCAGGCATGAGAAAGAAAGGAAAGAGGAAGAAGGAGCCACATTTTTGTTGTTGTTGTTGTTGTTGTTCTTGTTGTAAAAAATACCTCGGAGCCGATGTGCTGGAAGCCTCGGATCGAAGGCGGAGTGGCTGTGATGACATCACGATCAAAGACCAGGCGAAAACCATGAGGCGTTACGCGGTTATACTCCCTGAATGTATGTAGTCATGTAGTTATGTATGTAGCTAATGAGTTATGTAGTTATGTATGTATGTGTGTATGTATGTATGTATCACGATCAAAGACCAAGCGAAAACCATGACGCGTCACGCGGTTATACTCCCTGAATGGTATGTAGTTATGTAGTTATGTAGTCATGGATGTAGTTATATAGTTAGTTATGTATGTATGAATGTATGTATCACGATCAAAGACCAGGCGAAAACCATGACGCGTAACGCGGTTATACTCCCTGAATGTATGTAGTTATGTAGTTATGTATGTATGTATGTAGTTAT
>WBZZ01003583.1:0-7500 GCA_019918135.1 Paulinella micropora
TGAAGCCCCCGTATATTTCTAAACCACCTGACGCTCCCACTCCTTTCGTTGAGTTGCCTATGATTATCGGTTTGCCTGATGCTGTTGTTATTTTTGTCGCTCGTTGTTAATGTTGTAGTTGATATCCCCGCACTAGCCGTTATTAATCATTTCGTCCATAAAGTCCCATTTGCCCCGTTCAATGACATTAATAATTGTTCGGACGAGTTCTCCCATATAAATCCGTCGGTTGAAGCATTACTTACCCTAAATCTAACGGCAAAAGAAAGTGAAATCATTGCCTGCAACCGCAGACCCTCCCGCTAGACTTCTGGTATTTGTGGCTCCCCCATTTGAAGGCATATAATTGCCATAACTGGTGTTGCCAGTGTCCCACAAAAATATTCCTCTTGTATTACCTCCATTAGTATTTCCTTGTATGACTATGCTAGAGCCTCCTGTCGCTGTTAATAATCCGCTTGCGGTTAGTGTCGTCGTTGATATACCCGCGGTTGAAGTAATTGTTGTTCCCGTTATTGTTCCGCCATTTGTTATATTGTTTGAGTTCATATCTAAGGCACCATAAAACCGCATACCGCCAGCATTGTTAAAACGGACAATGTCAGACGAATCACTTTTATTATCCAAAAGTTTTGAAATATAAAGTCCCGCCCCTTTTACATCAGATGCTACATTCGTGAATACATAACCTCTTTGGTTCGCGGTTCCACTTGTAGCGGTATTTAGAGTAAATCAGAAATATTGATAATCTCCCGATGTCTGTGAAAAGAATATATCGCCTCCATTTTGGTTTAATATCCTCGCCCCATTATATGTTATATTTCCTCCATTAGTGATAGTTTGATTATTAAAATCGGCATTGTTCGTTAAAGTTAGATATTTTATCGTAGTGCTCGCCCCATTAAATGTTTTGCTTCCTGTTATGGTTTGGTCTGTTGTTAGTTTTACATTTTGCCCGTCCAATGTGTCCGCATACCCTTTTGTCGCTCCGTCCGTTGCTAATGTCGGAGTTCCAAGGTTGGCTATTTTGCTACTATTACAATCTAGCCCCGAAGCATTTACCCAACCGACTATCGTCCCGTCAATAATAAAACTTATTTTTTTCGCAGAAATTTCAAAGTTGTAATATGTTGCTGTTTTCATATCCAAACTGGCAATTGACCCAATATTACTGGTAGAATTGAAAACGATAAATGTGCCCTTTGTTGTTGAATTGATTGAATTTCCCGTTATTTCAACACCACTGCTATACGTCTTAATTCCTGCTATGGTTTGGTTTCCTGTTAGTTTCACATTTTGCCCGTCTAATGTATCCACATAACTTTTATTTGCTCCGTCCGTTGTTGCTGATGGTGTGGCTAAGTTTGTTATTTTGTTGTTATTCAAAGATAGTGTAGTGCCAGTTGCGGACATAATTAAAGTATTACCCGAATATAACTCAACATACGAACCAGTTATTTGTATCGGATACCAAGTCGCTGTTGCTGTCTTTTGTGCGGCAATCATTCCTATTTTTGTATCAAATGCTATGCCGATGCCGTCAAAAGTAGTAGGATTGGACGAACCACTTACTTCTAAAACTGATGTAAATTTTTTATTCCCTGCTATGGTTTGGTCTCCTGTTAGTTTAACGACAGAAGCGTCAAAAGTAGAAACATCCACGCCATCAACCAAATTCACATTTGTTATGCTTTGGCTTTTCATATCAATACCCGCACTCGCATTTATTATACTGCTGAATGTTTTAATTCCTCCTATGGTTTGGTCTCCTGTTAGTTTAACCACCGAAGTGTCAAGAACAGAAACATCAACACCATCAACATTACCAACATTTGTAATAGCAAAACCGCCCATATTTAAACTGCCCGTCATAGCCGTTGTGCCGTCCTTTGCTAGTTTCGTATCAGTATATGCTTTTGTTGAAGCATCGGTGTCATAGAATGGTGCTGGAAGTCCGCTGATTGCTGTTGTGCCACTAAAATTTAAAACATTGCCTGTCAATGTTATCCCACTCCCGTGGTAGAAGCAAGAAGTATGGAAGAACCAACAATAGATAATGGATAGCCCGTTGCTCCACCTGCCTCCGACGAATAAATAGAGCCCGCGTTATTATTATAGTTGAAGAATAACTTACCTGTGTTTAAAGGATTTGAGTCTTTTACACCCAAATAAGTAGCAAATATTTTGTTTCCTGTTATAGTCTGGTCTCCCGTTAGTTTAACGACTGCGGTGTCGAGAGCCGAAACATCAATACCATCGACATTACCTACATTTGTTATGTTAAATCCTCCCATATTTAAATTTCCAAACATCATAGCGAGACCATCCAATCTAAGAAAAGGTGAAGCAACATTTCTCCATTGTCCTGTGCTATAAATGAGCAGTTGGTTATCGGCGGGTGTGCCTGTAATTAACACATCGCTGTGTGTGTTAATTGAACCATCCGCGGACACTTTATCATTATTGTCTTCGTGCTCAGATATCCAAGTATCAACATCTTTCGTATTTAGTAAATTAACTCCTGTTATATTCAAATTACCGCCCATACTAATATTGCCGAATTCATCAACATTTATTGGAAAAGTTTTATTTACCCAGTTTATTGAGTTATATGTGAGATAACTATTCATTGCGATTGGTGCGGTTATGACTACATCCGTTAATTTATCCAGTTCAAAATCGCTTATAAAACTTGATGTTAATGTAGCAAATGAAGTATTACCCAACCCATCCGTTTTTAATACTTGATTAGCCGTGCCGTCCGCTATTGGTAAGTCGTATTCGTTATTAATTGACACATAACCAGTATCAGATAACAACAAAGAAGAGTTATTATTTCGCGAGGATATTGTTATGTCATCAGTCCTTGCTTGTATTGAGTTTGCTTCAATATGATCGCCATATAATACTCCATCAACTTCTAAATCCTCGTCTATTATCACAGAGCCGTAATAGTGATATGCCCACGGATTGCCTAAATGGTTCATATTTTAATTCTATTATTTTATAATATAAGATATATATATAGTTTAAAAAATGAATATATTCGGCCGATCGCAAGAACAGCAGTCAATTGATACGAAAACTATCGCAATCACTGCTACCCCGACATTAACAAGAAACATTCAAAATGCTTATGTTGGTCTTGACCTTAGGTCGTGGATGGAAAGTTCCACATTCACCACACTTTGCACGGGCGGTTATGGTAGCAAAACAATATCTAATTTAGGATATGGTTATTTCATTAAAGTTGCTTTTCGCGGGTCTTTGAATTTGCCCGCCCCGTCTGGAATAGGAACCTTTCAGTTTTGGTTTCATAAAACGGACGGAACCAATGTTGATGATTTTTACAGCGAAGTGCTAAATTATACGACTGCCATTGAGTATAAGTCTTTTGATTGTGTATGGCCAATTCAAAGATACGGAGTCCAAATGAAAATGATATGGTTAATGACTTGTCCATATCCCGCGGATACCACCAATAATACAACAATACGAATTTCTGGAAATACGACTAATGAAGTTTTATTGACATATGCGACAGATGCTCCAATAACATTGGAAGTATATTATAAAACGGCATCTGCGGATTATGTCTCTTTTAAACCATCATATTTTAATATTGATGTGATGAGAGACATAGCACTAACTGCCTCTTACACATGAAACCTGTCATACATATCTTTTAATGTCGTGAGTTTGCCCTCGTGTTGAGATAAGACATCGCGAAAAAACGTCTTATAATCTAACTTACCATATTTAAGAATGGGGCGTTGGTCTGGTGGTATGTGTGCGTATCTACTCTCGTGCCATTTCTTCATATCCTCCTGTAATATGGTGCGGTCTTCAACTTTCATATACAAGAAGTTAAACGGGTCTTTTGATACTTTCAAATGTGCCGTTATTATTTCATAGCAACTATACCCGCTCTCGGGCGGATTTCGCTTTGCTTTAATCGGTGTTTTCTTTTCCCTAACTGGCGCAGGCTCCTCTTTTGCTTCCAAAACAGGTAATTCTTTTTTCGCCGATTCTTCTCCTACGTTGGCCTTGATTTCAGTAATACCAGTTTCCTTCAAATCACTTTCTTTAAAAGGCGTAAATTCTTCTGGTTCGTCATTAAAAACGACGTTCTTCAATGTATCAACGGAGGGCAATACAACTTCAACATTATCACTCTGCGGGGGTTGTTCGGGTCGGTATTTTTCGTAAAATGCGACAATTTCAGGTTTGAGCGATTTACTTGTTGGCAGTTTTATGTCGCTACTTAAATGAGTCCATTTTTCTATTTGGCTCAGATACTCTCCTTTGGTTGATGGCATGTTATATATAAGCACAAAAAAAAAAATCTGTTTTTTTAATATTTTTTATTCGTCATCGTCGTCATCGTCGTCATCGTCAAAAGCCCATTCATTATCACCATAAATAACCTTCCATTGATTTTTACACTCTTCTAATGTTGGTAAATCTACGTATCTAACTCGCGCGCCTGCTTCCATCGTTTTCTTCTTTTCTACCATATTTGGCATTAGTTTTTTAAGACTAGTCCAGAAACTGACTCGCGAAGTGTGGGGGTCATTCGCATTTGCTTTATACACATCATACAATGCTTCTTTTGAAACTTCTTCACCAAAACGAATTCCTGAAATTTGGTTTGTGATATATCCCAAGTTCAAGCAATCCAACCACCACTTTCTCAACTTTGAAAGGGATTTTACTTTTTGTTCTCGTAGCCCCTTCGTAATGATTGTTTCGCGGTCGTTAAACTCGCTGAGGTCTCGTTCAAGGAGAAACTTCGCCAGTCGTTGCCTGTCAATAGATCTAATATCCTCAATCACTTTTCTCTTTTCGTCCGTTTTCATGAGTGCCAGTTCGTCAGAAACTTCAAGGACGAGCCATCGTTGCTCAGTGGTTCCCGCTGGCACTACCCACTCTTCGTTTGAAGCAAGGACTAGAAACAACATATTTTCTAATGTTAGATTTGGTAAATATTTTTGTTTAAGAGTGAGCGTGTTTTCTGATACGAGTTTCTTAATTGTTCCCGCTCGTTCTTTATCACCACCCCATACCATTTCGTCCATAAATACTACGATTGCTTTTGCGAGTTGCGCATTGAAATCGCCTAATATTTCTCTAACGTCGGACGGCTGGAAGTAATAATCGGCGCCTATTATGTCTTTGAATATTTCAAGAATAATACCCTTACCTGCTCGTTCAGTGCTTGTCAAAACTAATGATAAGTGTAGTTTTTGCCACGGCTTTTGGTAAATGCTCGCAAACATATCAAGCACCTTTTTATATATATCTTGCCTTCCCCCACACCATCTGTTTAGGATATGTTGAAAGAATGCTTCATTTTTTTCTTCTTCTGCCGTGAAGGATTTCACGTCTTCTAATGTGTCTGCTGGGATTTCAAAACCCTTAAACAAGTTGTAAAACCCTTGTTTGTCGTTATCAAAGTATGCCTTGGGGTCAAAGATTACGTCATTTACTTCTCGTCTTTGCGGGTGCTTAGTCCACATTTTATACAAATCAACAACGTTCAAATTGGCGGGGTTTTTACCTAGTGCTATCCAGTCCTCTTTTGATACATTGGTCTTTACTCTTTTGTTTTTGAAGAATGATTCCATTGCTGACTCCGTCTTGTAGCGAAATACCTTTTTGCCTTTTGAATCAACATATTCTTCAATTATAGTCGGCTTTGCCAAGTTAGCAAAAGTGTATGAATTATTCATCCACGCCAAAGCAGTATCCAACAACTCTGTGAGTTTTGGTATGCTTTTACATTCGCTGGCAAGTCGGCGCAGGTCATCAATCGTGTTGATATTATGGACGATAGGGGGTGATAATTCGTGAATTTTCATACCTTTACCCTCGCAAGTGCTATCGTGGCAGTAGAAATACAGCCCGTCTCTTCTCCATACTACATAGCAATTATCGCTTTTATTTTCTTCTCCGTTTATAATACATACTCGTGTCCCTATGGTTTTTAAAACACATTCTCTGCTTTATTTCAACAATTTCTACATTTGGTATTTTGCGGAGTATAATTTCGCGTATTTCGTCCAATGTAATATGTTGATATCGCTTCAAAGTTGTATATTCGGGGATTTTGACTTCGTAAAACGTATTGTCATCGGGGCGCATAATCAGATAATCGTCAATTTCTACATCTTGTAGCAATTTCAAAGTGTTTGTTTTTGGGGTGTATGAATACGGAAGCAAAACGCGGTCGCTATCCTCTTTATGAGAGTAGATAGTGCGAAAAGCCCTGTTTTTGTTATAGACGGAGATATCAAGTATGGTTCGTAATTCAATATTCTTGTCGGCTCGTTCAAACGTGAAGCAAAGGTCGGGGTAATCTTTTTCAATCACCACTTCTACATACTTCCAAAACTCTTTTTGTGTTTCGCAGTTTTTAAACACCAAGCCGTTATCGTAAGAAAAATGGCACGACATTTTACCATTCTTGCTCGCGTCCAAGTATTTGGCTTTTTTGGGATTATACTTCAAACCCATATTAGCAAATACGTTTTCCATAAGTATGTTCCACCGCTCATACATTTTTTCTCGTGTGATTGATAATTCATCGCCATCAATGTCGGCAAACATTCGCTGGGGTTTGTTTTCCATTAATACTTCATAGTATTGCTTTTGGTCATCGGGCGTGCTTTCAATCAATTCAATGAAATCCTCTTGGCATGGCATAGTGGTAAATTGTTTATTCCCCCACTTGATAAGAACCGCATCTTGTGGTTTATCCCTCAGTGCTTCTTCTTGTTTGTAATACCATTGGTTGTTGGTCAGTGTCGGCGCGGTCATGTTATATAGTCGCTCGGATATTTTTATAAAAATAAATTAATTATTCTATATATCCGTATATCCATGTATATCATTGTCCTTAATAGGTAATTAGGATTTTTTATATATCGTTATAACAAAAAAACTTGTTTCTTTTCTTACTTATTCAAGCACCCGCAGGGTATAAATCCTTTGAATTGTCCGCAATGTTCGCAATGCTTCAATCTATTTATTAAGCATGCTTTGTGGTAATACTTGTCTCTGTTCGGATACTTTTCTACTACCTTTTTTGGAATTGCCCTATTGCTATCACAATAACAACAAAATTTAATGTTGGGATTGTCAAGAGTGCGGATGAGCAATGACAGGTCTTCGTTCATTTTATCGTTCTTAAACCGCTTGATACATTCAGAGCCCAGCACCATTTCGCTCCCGTTTTTTTACGTTTTTTACAATGTAATTCTTTGTAATTTCGTGTGAGCAACAACAATATTGTTCTTCTCCTTTTTCTATACTTTCCATAAGTTTCCAGTCGGCCGTGTTCCACTTTCCATCGGGTGATAGAAACGAAACAGCATTGACTAGATTTAGAAAATAACTTCCATTCACGTAATCCAAATGGAGTTGTAAGTCTTCATACGTTCAATACGATCGGCGGTGAGAGGTGTCCATGGTTTATATAATAGTGTATATATTTTTATA
>WBZZ01003583.1:12500-70000 GCA_019918135.1 Paulinella micropora
CCTCCTCTCTCCTCTCTATCTGTTATTCTCTTGCGCTACCCTCTCCCTCTCCTCTACTTGTTCTGTCTGTTTTGCTGTTTGAGTGCATAAACGTGATCCTGATCACATTATGTTTGTCAGGTTCGAGTCATCTTATGGTGTGGGAGAGTTCTTCTTGAAGGACAAGTGAGCGGCATCGGGCCTGGGATGCGCAAGCACTCGGAGCGTCCCTTAGGCACGACTGCCTATTCTGAGGTCACCTTTCCTGTTTTTAGACTCCCCCCCAACTGCCGTCCCAGGGAAGTGCAGTCTTTTTCTCGCCGTGCTCTGGACCTTGGCCAAATGAGCTCTGAATACATCGGCGGGACAGCGAAGGGAGTGATCGACTACCATCCCTTGCGCCGCTTGGATGTGCTTCCTGACGGCTTCATTGTGCTTGTCACGTGTCTGCACGTCAAGACAAGTCTTCGACGAGTCCTCAACCGCCCAACTCGGTGGTGTATCTCGTTCCGACACATCCAATACTTCTTGGAATAGCTCCAAGGTAACAGAATCATGCTCGAAGCCATACGTCTTGGAATAATTCAGGAACCAGGATCGTGGTTTGAGGCATCCTCTTCACTTTATCTGTACCTCGCGCCTGCAATATTTGTTCCCCTCTCGCTTGCTGCCACTTTCCGTACTATGACGCACAGACAAGGATAGAAGACACAAAGTATGACTGCAACCTGCCAATGAACACAAACCGTTTCAAGAACAAAAGCCAGCAAAAACCGAACAACAAAAGGCACGTGGGTATTAAGGAACGATCGCAGATTCAACGGGACAGATTTCGGTTTTCAAAAAGACCTGTTCCATAACCCAGAAAATTTTATCAGAATGGGAATAGTAACGATCAAATCAACCTCCCCCCCCCCCCAAAAAAAACCGAAATCTTCTGCTCTTTTGTATCTGCAATGATTTCTTGAGAGGTGAGACGGTATGAGTTCACGTAACAGTTTATACTTGGAATATTATTTTTCTGGTGTTAATGTATTGTTCTTTCACCAAAATTTACGTGCATGCAACTGTGCTGTGTACGAAAATGTCATTCGAAATTCAAAGCCTGCTCAAAAACATGCATCCCCCTCCCTCAAAAAACAGAACAAAAATCTATTCAAAAGTGTGTGTGTGTGTGTGTGATGTGTGAAAGATATATTATAATGTTGTCATTCGAGTGAGAACATTTATGGTTGCATTACTGGAAAAAAAAGAAAGTTGGATGTTTATGTACTAAGGGTAAAGATTTTTCCATTTGTAGACAGGTTTTTGAAAATACTAGTATATCAGACTGAGCACTTTTACGACCGGCAAAAGTTATTGCCGTTGACACTTCGTTCCTTTTTGACCGGCACGTCAGATTCTCTGCAAAACGTTTCTACTTCTCTAACTGGTTTTTTATTCCGTTCAGAGATGTCCCCGGACAGTCCCCTTGTGTGCTTGATACGTCATCTACCTGCTTTATGATGTAATATTAATACAACCACAGTCCTGAAAAGATGAGAATGACGTCTCGTTATATAAGCTCAGTAAAGCCGAAAAAGAAAACGGCAACAGACCAGGAATAAAATGACATTACGTGCAATCCGGACAAACTGTACTGGAAAAAGTGTACTTTTTATCAGCTATCCGGGGGGTGATGCCTACAGTACTCCCTACCGATTTTATCACGGCAATAGCATTTTTTTCGTCATACAACTGTTACAGTGACTCAATATTTAATCATATAAAAGTATATCTAACGACATGAAGAATGAGGAATACCTAACGTAGAAGGGACCGTGCTCCGTACTCTCCACTGGCAGTGTAGGCATCACCCCCCGGATAGCAGGTAAAAAGTACTCTTTTCCTAGTGATCATAGTAGGTGCACCAGCCTGTTTTTCAGTATTATTTGTCGGGAGTCCGGATTGAACCTGATGTCATATTATTCCTGGTCTGTTGCCGTTTTCCTTTTCGGCTTCACTGAGCTAATATAACGAGACATCACTGAACTTCAAGTTCTCATTCTTGAGGACTGTGTTTAGTTGTATTACCGACTTTTTCTTGAGCTATCATTGACGGGGGACATCAAGTTACATTTGGAGTCCACATCACTAGGGTGATTTCTTTCTGCATTGCCACACGTGCATCCAGAACGAATTTTTGCTGACCTGTCTCACACTGGGACGTCAGACTGATAAAAACAAATACTCCAACACATAATCCTCGTAGCTCTTATACAAAAACAAACAATTAATTCGGGCCTCAAGTAGATGTCTCCTTTACATTACAATAACGGTTAGAATAATTTCTGACAGCAGTTACTCGTGATATGACAGTTACGTCATTTATTATATGTCGATAGGACTGATTTACCAATTATTTACGACTGACCTAATTAATGAATTTGGCATTGTCAGCCAGTCACATGTTATGGTTTTGCCGCCTTCAGTTTGGCGGTAATAATTTTACTCAATAAATCTCTCACAATCTGTTCAACTGCGAACTACCAAAGTGTCCCGGTCTTCAACCCGGCCTCTGTCAACTAAGCTACCGGATTCAAGTTATAAATACATTGGGTTATGAGTGCTTCTGCGACGAAGGATGCGGCGACTGTGATCCTGCAAGGCAAGGCGCCTACGTTCATCGATGGTATTAAGGGGAGAAGCTGGGATGACTGGTTTGCGCAGGCAAGGGCGGATTTGTCCTCGGTCGAATGTTGGGAATATGTCGCGCCATTGGCTGATGTACTGAGATGGCGGTCCCAGATTGAAGCTGAGCCTGCGGCGGGAGCACCGGATGCGGCTTACGGGGACCGGAAGGAGAACAAGAGAGAGGCTAAGGCGAGGGAAGCAAAGGCTCCTGCGGACGCAAAAGCTGGACCGGGGGCAGGAGATGGCATTACTTTGACCATGCAACAGCGACGGAAGATCATAGCCAGAAGTGCGCAGATCTTCATGTGGTTGTACAAAGCGCTAGAGTACGGATCGCCGGCGGAGAGGATTGTCCGACACTTGGTCAGAGAGCCTGCGCTGCGACCGGAGGAGCTCGTCGGCATCCTGCGTCAACGCTACCAAGGGAATGCGGCCCACCAGAAGCAGAAAAGGAATAGCATCGTAAGCAACTGGCAATTTAATGCTAAAGATGATATGATGGCACAGCTGAGGGACTTTATGAGTCATTGTGAGTTCCTAGAGGATCATGGTGAACCGGTCAGTGTCACACTGCAGATGCAGTTCGTGAAGACCGCCCTGGCAAAGTGTGCAGAGAAGCATTTGTGGAAGCCGTTCTTGGATGCGCAAGTTACCAATCCATCACTGGAGTGGGACGACTTCGAAGCGGCCTTCGAAAGGAGAGTAATCGCTAATGAAGAGCAGAGGATGGCTACCAAAGAGGAGGCGGCGATGTGGGCGAACGGGCAAGCGAAAGTTTGCAAGAGCGACAAGGGGGATAAGGGCGGCAAGAGCGATAGGCCGAAGCTGGAGTGCTACAACTGTTCAAAAGGCCACAAGTACTTCAGGTGCATGGAGAAGTGTCGCATACCTGGGCACGAGCATGTAGGCAAGTCGTGCCCAACGCTCAAGGACAGGTACCGCAAGAAAATTCCTAAGGAAGAAAAACCGAAGAAAGATGTCGCGGCAAATGGAGGGAGAGACCAAGGACGCAAAGGTTCTGGTGCCCCGAGGAACCCCCCCGCCGCGGCCGTGTCGTGTATGGCGTTTGATCTAAGACGTCAAAGGCGAGCAACGATGGTTGATCCTGTTCCAAGATATGCAGTGGGTGAGGAGGAGTACCTGGCTCCGGCGGCGGATGGTTCGGGACTGCGGGTGATACCTAAGAAGGGTGAGAAGACGTGTGGGTATGCATTTATGGCTCAGAATGAGACGAGGTTCGTTTTTGTGGCACCACCGGAGAGCGAGGCTGAAGGGAACCAAAGCAATGGGACGGTGAACGTGGCCGACTTCTGTACGGTGTTCAACAATGCTCCCCTGGCGGAGCTGCATTGGTGGAAGTGGTACTACAATCTCCGCATCTCTCCGGACGAATGGGAGCAATGGGCTAGTGGACTGTCGGGGGCTGAACCCTGTGGCAAAGACACGCCGGTACCCTTGGAATGTGAAGCGTGTAGTGTCACCCAGCTTGCCAAGCCCAAGATGTGCTCTAGATGCAAAATGGTGGCGTACTGCGATAGAGGGTGCCAGAGAATCGACTACCCAGCCCATAAGGAGTTCTGCAAATGGACGCAGAACGAAGGCAAGGAAGACTGGGCTAAAGTCGTCGAGAGTGGCCGCGAGCCTCGGGGGTTGGGACCTCATAGTCTGAATGAAACGAGACGAAGAGGGGATGTGGCCTACAGAAGGCTGCTGAGGTATTGTACTGTCAGACCGGACGTGGGGGAGAGTGCTATGGCGCTACAACCGAGGTACAACGACATCTTGCTGCTGATGGGCCCGCCCAAAGAAGCAAACGAGTTTGTACAGGCGAGCTGGGACATACTGCAAGAGGCGAAGAGGCATGTGACCTCGGAACCGGAACGGGTGTTGCTACGTGCCAAAGAACGTTACTTCCCCTGGGTATATCAACTCTCTTCGATTGAGGCGGCTACAGAGCAGGCGTTGGCGCAACGGCGTGCTGGGCTAAACACATCAGCTACGACAATGGGTCGAAGTGGTGGCACTAGTGATGTGATTGCAGGACAGGGGGAGTCGGCTTACAGTGAAAGACGAGTTGGACGATGGGAAGAGGAGCGAACGGTCATCACACTAGAGGGCGGTGGAGGTGATCCAGTACCCCGGAATGTGATGGATGATGAAAAGAAGCCACCAAACACGCCGCCTACGCAGTTGGTTAGCGACAATGCACAAGATGGTGATGTGGAAATGACCGAGGAACGGAGGTCTATGCAAGAAGGAGGGCTGCATCGCGATGGAGGAGGTACCTCTACTGGCGGAGAAGAAGACAAGGAACCTACAGCTCACATGGCTTTTGAAGATGGAGTAATGGGCGGGCAGGACCTGTATGAAGTCTATCTTGACTGTGGGTCGTCGCAGCACATGATTCCGATAGAAGACGCCCTAAGCAAGATTGGACAGGAGGAGGGGGTGGCAGTGAGAGGGATCTCTGGGCTCATCAAAACTGTGGCGATGGGGGATACGTCGTTTACAGGCATGAATGGAGAAGGTGGGCAGCAGGAGGTGGAGATGGGGGAGACCTACGTCTTACCTACCCTTGATCGTACGCTATTCTCATCTGGTCGCCTACAGCGAACGGGTTACACAATAGTAATGCAAGATGACGAATTCTTCGTGATGAGGAAGAAGGTAATGGTAGAGGCATGCGAAAAGATTTTGACTGGGAGCTTCGATGCTGATACGTGTCAATACCGATTTCACGAGGCGAACCCACCTGGATGGAGGAAAGAGAAGAAGGAATGCTCACCGTTCCCCGAATGCAACACTGCGTTTTGGTCTACCAGCATGAAACTAAGTACTACGGTGGACTATTTCACTTCGGGGAGACGATGGCACGTCAATTCTTGAAGCAAAATGGGCTGACACCGAAGGGAAAGGCGTCTACCCTGAGGTGTGATTGCTTGGCCTGTTCTACCACTAAGATTACTAAGCACTCGTCATTTGAGGGGGCGTCGCTAACGCTATGTGCAAAGACGGGAGAGGACTGGAGTGCAGATGGTACCGGTCGTATACCGTTTCCGTTGTACGGCAACACGCCGTATTGCCTGTTGTTTGTGGAGAACGTGTCTGGATACCTGAAAGGGCATTGGAACCACACGAGTGCATCAGACATTGCTGTCAAGCAGCTGGCTGCTGTGAGGGTGTGGTCGAAGACCCAGACGGGGAACGACATGAAACAGTTCCGGACGGACAAAGAGTGGATCTCGAATGCGGTGAAAGATTTCCTCAGAAGTGAGGGGATTGAGCCCCGGTTGCCCGTTCGTGCGGACCCTAATAAGGATGCGTATGCTGAGGCAGGGATTCACATTGTTTTCTCATTGGCAGCTACGTTGCTAACCGCGAGGAGTGTGCCTGTCTACTTTTTACCTCTGGCGGTCGACTATGCTATCTTTCTCATCAACATGCAAGCGAGAGCAGGGGCAAAGATGACGAGGCACGAGATGTTCTACAAAAGGCCAGCTCCACCCTTCTCCATCCTGAAGCCTTTTGGGTGCTTATGTGTGTACTACAAGGGTGGCAAGAAGGGCGAAGAGAAGGGAGTGCCGGCAGTGTTCATGGGGGTGAGCACAGAGGAGTCAGCCTATAAGGTGTGGAGTTACTACAAAGGTAAGCTGGTGACGACGGCGGACATGGTCGTCAGGGACTCTACTGTACATGGCTGGCCTACTCTCTACCCACGGGGCAAGATGGCATCGTCACTGCAACACAGCTTCCAAACTGCCAACCCAGTTCGAGAGAAGGGGGCCGAAAAGGGCGAAAAACCCGGTGCATTTTTTACTGCAAGTGAACAGCGACTGTTAGACAAATTGCTGGAAGTGGTAACTGGTGAAGATAAAAATGATACCGGGGAAGAGGGGTACATAGTGGAAGACGTGGCGGACGGACCGGAAGTGTTTTCTGCACGTGATGGTGTTCCAACTGACGAAGCTGGGGTTGTGGAGCCGGTGGTCGTTGGGGACGAGGGGTCGAGTAGTGGTCGTGCCAGAAAGGTGGGAGCAGGGGCTACTGATGGGAAGGTCGGAAGGGCAGCTGCTGGTGCACCTTTGCCTCGTTCAGGAGCATTGCAGGGTCGTGCTGGAGCGGACCAGAAGAGAGATGCAAGGGGGGTGCCAGTGGTGTGGACAGGTAACATCATTGACACATCCAACATAGTTGCAGGGGTGAGGAGCAGGAAGCCAACGAAGCCAACTAACTTCCGCTCTGGTGCATACTTGGTGACGGTCCCGATTCCTCATCGAGAGGCTACTGCCTCAGGCAAATTTAACGACTCAAGGTTCAAGGACATCGACAAGCACCTCAGGTTGGGTGCTATCGTGGAGCGTCATGTGTCAGAGAAGCCTCCGGGGCAACCACTGGTCCCAACAAGGTTTGTCGACTTTGAAAAGCGAGAGACGGTCGATGGTCCGGTAGTGGATACAAAGTCAAGGATTGCTGGCATTGGTTTCCGACAACCGGCGTGGCAGTACGATAGAGTGGATCTACCGACGTGTAGAGTTGAGTTGGTGTGGTCTACGTGTGCTCTTGCGGTATTGCAGGACCTTGATATATTTGGAATGGACGAGGAGAGTGCGTTCCCGCAGGTAAAGCTGCGGGTACCGGTGTGGCTGCAACCTCCGGCTGGATACGCGCCACCTAATGTGGTATGGGAAGCTCTTGGGGGGGTCAACGGTTTGAAGCCCTCTGGCCACATTTATTGGAACGACCGAGTGGTTCCGACTCAGAAGAAGATGGGCTTCGTGCAGAGCATCCTGGAGCCGGTCATGTTCGGAAGGATTGATCCTGAGACGAAGAAGACTGAAGTATTGACGTACCATGTCGATGATAACATTCATGCTGCAGCGTCTAAGGCAAGCCGAAAGGAGTATGTGGAGAAGCTCAATGAGGAGCGGGGGAACGTGAAGGATCTAGGCCCGGTCAAACAGTTCCTCTCGCTTGAGTTTGAGGTTAGTAGGAAGGGTGGAGAATACACCGTATCTATCTACCAACGCGAGTATACGGAGACGTTGATGGCAAGGTTCAAGAGGAGCGACGGGCGTCCCTGGATGCCGGCCAAGACGCCGTGGTTGCCGGAGGGATCGAAGATGGTGCCGGCGCTGGGGGAGTACTCGCCACAGGAGATTGTAGGGAGTTACATCTACTTGAAAGCGAGTTGCCCGGAGTCGGTTCTTCCGTTGAGTTACCTGGCTGAGCATCAGTCCGGCAGGAGCAAGTTCGATTATCGAGCGGCGGAGCAGCTATTGCGCTATTTCCTGTTCGTCAAGAACAGGGGTGTTAAGTTCTCGTCGAATGGCAACCGTACGCCGGAGGCGGACTCAGATTCGTCCTTAGGAAATGGAAGTCGCATGTACTCGCGAACAGGGGGTGTGGTGTTCCTGGCGGATGGGCCTGTGATGGTGAGGGCTTCCAATCAGAAGCATTTGGCCACAGGCACGCAAGAGAGTGAAACCTATGCGGCTTCGGAGGTGTTGCATGATCTTGAGTCGGTGCGTAATATGATTCGGGCTCTGCCTTGGTCGGATGAAAACCCATTGAAAGACGAGTTGATGGCGACGCCGACCCTCAATGTCGACAATCAGGCTACGGTGTGTACTGCGCCGGAATCGGTGTTTGGTAAGAAGCTGCGTCATATTGCTCTGAGGCATTACCATTTGACTGAGGCGATGAGGAAGGGGGAGGTTGTGATGCGTTGGGTCCCGTCAGCAGACAATCGCGCCGATGTTCTCTCAAAGAAAATCGCTAGCCCCTCCTTGTTCAAGAAGGGGGCAGACAGACTGTCTGGACATAGTCCAAGTAAGCATTACTGAGGATGCTTATGCCTTTGCTCATTAGAGGTGTCCTATGACTCTAGTGATAAGGTTAGAATATATTTGTGACTTCTACCTCACTAGTGACTTTATTGGTAACTACCTCTGAAATTAGGGGGAGCTTTACATTACAATAACGGTTAGAATAATTTCTGACAGCAGTTACTCGTGATATGACAGTTACGTCATTTATTATATGTCGATAGGACTGATTTACCAATTATTTACGACTGACCTAATTAATGAATTTGGCATTGTCAGCCAGTCACATGTTATGGTTTTGCCGCCTTCAGTTTGGCGGTAATAATTTTACTCAATAAATCTCTCACAATCTGTTCAACTGCGAACTACCAAAGTGTCCCGGTCTTCAACCCGGCCTCTGTCAACTAAGCTACCGGATTTATAAATACATTGGTCTCGTACCCTCTAGCCCAATCCATATCTGTGTGCTCACAAGGAGACATCAGATACAGACTCTCTGTCGTTCTTGCTCTTCTCACACATAGACCAAGAAGAAGGGGGTGGACAGAAGAGTGAAGAAACACAAACAAAACACAAACAAGCCTAGGGACAGGAGCACAACACTCTACCCTTCTAGAAGTTTGTGCACTTATCTGCATTATCTCACACATACGTCAGAGTATTTTTTGCAAATCTCTGATCGTTTTCAAAAGTAGGTCTGAGAACCTGTCCGACCAACTGTCGACTTCTCAAGGAGAGCTTTTCTAGCTTCTCTATTACTATCTGTGTGTAGGTCCTGGTGCCTCATACCAGATGTGAGACTAACTTAATAATCTGCCGTATACTAGCTGTGTCCTACAGTAGAAACTTTATTGAGAAAAGGGCGCCAGCCCGATTACATACCAGGCCGGAGATACGTAATGGCTCTAACGACACACATTACATACGCCGGCCCATACTGACTATCCTGTTAATTATATTAATAGGTCTAACACTCCCCCTGGATCAAAGTAAATTATTAAATTGACTGTAGGTCCCAATACATCTATTCTGTGAAAATTATAAAAACACAGACTCAAAACATACTAATGTTGCTCTTACCCTCACTCTCTCCAAGAGATTGTGTCGATGGTGGCTACCCGACTTGCTGGGGCAAGTATGCATCAATTAGACTGCATACAGGGCAGCTCCCCCCCAGTCAAGCTAGGCCTAGTCGACGAGAAGAGGATTAGATCCTACACACCCCCTATCCTATGTTGAGTAACATTAGATATGTGACACAGGCACAATATGGTTATAATACACACATAATATTAATATATATATAATATATGATCACGTAGGTAGTCATAACATATAGAAATAAAATATATCATGTTATATCCATCTGTGCTGATCTATCGTAAAGTATAATCGACTTGAACTATTAACTATTTATCTATCCGGTAGTATGAATTTATAAATTTGACAGCGCTTCCGTAGAGGTGTATGAAATGAAAACAAAATAATAATATATATATATGGACAAATACACTATATCTGTAGTTATTGGCGGGTCTGTACTTTCTGAGCGGAGTGAACCCAGGTCTATCAGCTCTCGAGGAGTGATGAAACACCCTTCGTCCACCCACAACACAGAGTTCCAACTTGGCCTCTTACTTGTTTTTATGTATACAAGTGTATAGAGATAGAGATCAGAACAGGGCGAGAGAGCAAGCTTTGCGAACGAACGAGTCATCCGGTCGTCAATGTCTCGTCAGCGCTGGGCCCGGTGCACTGGCTGATCTGTCAGCCTTAGGCCAACCACTCCTCTTTCGAGGATAACGAGCCCACCAGACGTGCGGCGGACCCGCAAGGGCAGTTCTCAGCGACGCCGATCTTCCTGAGTCCATGTGGACTGAGACGGAGAAAGCTTCCACTTATTTTGGCAACCTCTTACCTCTTGCCCACGGCCCTTTTAGGGGGAAATCTCCTTACGAAATTGTTCATAAGAGAAAACCCCCTTTTGCGTCATTTGCGCCCCATTGGATGTTTGGCGTACATGAAAGTAGACGCAAAGAGGGGGAAAGGTGAGAGGGGGAGGAAAGTTTTATTTCTCGGGTATGAAAGAAACAACGGGTATTATCGCGTATATGATCCGGTTGCGAGGAAAATATTCGGTAATGTCCGTGATGTTATCTTTGACGTTTGGAGACTAGGGAAGAGGGGGGCATCTAAATCTCTCGAGAGAGTCGATGTTGAGGGTGAGATGTTCTCTGTTAATTGGCAACAGCCCCCCCCTCCCCTATAGCAACAAGCGACCCCAGAAGATCAAGGAATCGTTCCAGGGGAGGATTCGGGAGGAGAGATTCCGGCAGGGGGAGAAGGTCCCCCGGTAGGAAGTCCCCCTCCCGCTCCGACCCTCACTATGGAATCCCCCCCTGAGGAGTCACCCCACACTCCGCAAACTGACGAGGACAGCGAGGCCGAAGAGGGACCGGTGTTCGTGAACACGAACCCGCCCGCCCTAGAGCCTCCGAGTCCCAAAGTTGCTCGGCCGAGTGACGAGCAGGGGGAGATGAAGAAGGCATGAAGGCGGCGTAAGCCCAAAGAAAGACAAAGGTTGTCCGGAACGTATGTGGAAATCCCGGCAAGGGCTTTTGGGGAGCAGTGGGCTAGATTGACTTACGGGGATAAATGGGAGACAGCGATACGACGGGGGACAGCAACAGCCCCGTCTGCTCCCGTTACCCGTAAATCTAAACGCTTTCCCGCGCATAGCGTCTTGTTTGACAACGGCGTCACGGATAAGATATTAGACACGGAAATCGTCAAATATGCCAAAGCCCCACAACAGTCAGAAGCTATGCCCGAACCGCGTGAGCAAAAAGCCACAACTGCACCACCACCCTTGTCGACAAACAAAAACTCTGATTCGGATCTCAATACTAACGATCCCTGCATTGAGGTCACCAGGGAGTCAGAATTTGCGTTTGCCGAGGGGGAGAGGGAGAGGGTAGAGGAGCAGAGAGAGGCACATAAACCGGGATGGAGATCACACGAACAGGCGGAAATTTCGAATGAAAACACTATCACAGGGAAGAGGGCGAGAGCTCATGTCGCGGTATGTGCCCGGGAGGAAAATCGGGCGGAGTATTGTCTCGTGAGTGAGAAATTCCCGGAATTCCCAGTAGTACAGAAACCAAAAGACCGTAAGCAAGCTAGACAAAAGGAATTCGAACAGCTCAAAGAACTAAAAGCATTTGTTTGGCGAAAAGTGAGCGAAGCGAAAATGTCGGGCACACCAATCATTCCTATAAAATGGATAGATACGGTAAAACAACAAGGTACTGCGGATGAATTCCACAAAGCCCGGATAACCCTGCGAGGGGACCTCCTGAAAGCTTACGCTCAGTACAATCCCAGAAATTACTCTCCCACAGCCCAGCACAGGACCATTTGCTCATGGTAGCCTATGCAGCCTTTTTCGGAATAGATTTATGGCTGATAGATTTCACGACTGCCTATCTGCATGCGAATCTTTCATACGACATATATGTCAAACCGCCGGCCGAATTTCAGACTGCGGACTATGTCTGGCTTCTGAAGAAGGCCCTATACGGCCATCCGGAGGCAGGCCGTCGTTGGTACGACGTACTGTCCGGGGAGCTCATTACCGAACACAAATTCAAGCCTCTCACGTTAGACAGAGCCTCTTTCGTAAAGCATGGGAGTAGCCCCCAAACTACCCAATTGGTGTCCTTTCACGTCGATGATGGCTGTCACGCTGCGTCACAAGAAAAGCACACCAGGATGGTGAAGTTGTTCGAAAAGGGAGGATTCCGGTGCAAGGACCTAGGCAAAGTCACCGAATTCAAAAACATTCAGATCATCCAGTCTGAAAAGGGGATTACTCTGCATCAACGTAAGTATGAGTTATTAATTTTAGAGGAGTTGGGTTACATGAAGGAGATACTGGCTAAAACACCATTCACTTCTGATAACCCCGCTCCCCTAAAGAAGGACCATCGCCTATTACGTTATGATCTTAGATGCTTGGTAGGGATGCTTATCTTTTTGGCTGTTCACACCCGGCCACTCCTCATATGCCCTTTAAGCATAGCAGCTAAGTCCCAAGTCCCTAACCCGGGGATGTCTTATGCTATGGTGCACAGAATGTTGTTGTGGCTTCTGACCCCGCGATCGTTATTTTTCAGAAGAGGAGATCGAAATTTACGGAAGTTGCTAGAAACTAATTTCTCGGTTCCTAAAACTCCGGAATCTTGGAAACCTAATCTAGAATCTTGCGCAGCGGCCAACGCAATCGATGGTATCATTGGAAAATCCGCAATGACTGGAATGGACATGTTCAGCGTGCCGGTTCTCGCTAATGTAGACAGAATTATTGCGGAACAACCGATAGTCGGATTTGTAGACTCGGGTTTTGCGGGGGATAAGAACTCACGTAAATCAAAATCCGGATACTTATTCAACGGGACACCAATTTCGTGGTTCTCTAAACTGCAATCCGTGATAGCCCAATCTACATTAGAGTCCGAGACTGTTTCAGCAAATGAGCCGGTCAGAGAACTTCTTGCATTACAACAAACTTTACGGGATATCGGAATAAATCTTGAAGGTCCTACACCTCTCTTCTAGGATAACGAAGGAACGATATTATTGTCGGAGAGAGGGCTAGGGGAAGCTAGAACCAAGCACATAGAGGTTCGGTACCATCTATTAGCACAAGTCCTGAGAGAAGGAAAGGTCAAACTATTCCGGGTTCCCACTGAGGAAAATATCGCGGATGTATTCACCACAATACATTTTTCGGTAGAAAAATTCAATTACCTGGCCGGAAAAATCTCCGTTGCGCCAAACTCAGGATAAAATCCGATCAGTTCTCGTATTAGATCTTTCGGGGAAAGGATTATCATTTTGGACTTCTTTTATATCCCGGAGTATACAATATAATAATTTCTCGCATATTATATACAAGTTGTACATAGAACGGCGAACGGATTGACCCAATGCCGACGGAACGGACAATGTACCGGGTCCGGCAATCGCGAGTGGTTGGCCCAAGGCTGACAGATCAGCCAGTGCACCGGGCCCAGCGCTGACGAGACATTGACGACCGGATGACTCGTTCGTTCGCAAAGCTTGCTCTCTCGCCCTGTTCTGATCTCTATCTCTATACACTTGTATACATAAAAACAAGTAAGAGGCCAAGTTGGAACTCTGTGTTGTGGGTGGACGAAGGGTGTTTCATCACTCCTCGAGAGCTGATAGACCTGGGTTCACTCCGCTCAGAAAGTACAGACCCGCCAATAACTACAGATATAGTGTATTTGTCCATATATATATATTATTATTTTGTTTTCATTTCATACACCTCTACGGAAGCGCTGTCAAATTTATAAATTCATACTACCGGATAGATAAATAGTTAATAGTTCAAGTCGATTAACTTTACGATAGATCAGCACAGATGGATATAATATGATATATTTTATTTCTATATGTTATGACTACCTACGTGATCATATATTATATATATTAATATTATGTGTGTATTATAACCATATTGTGCCTGTGTCACATATCTAATGTTACTCAACATAGGATAGGGGGTGTGTAGGATCTAATCCTCTTCTCGTCGACTAGGCCTAGCTTGACTGGGGGGAGCTGCCCTGTATGCAGTCTAATTGATGCATACTTGCCCCAGCAAGTCGGGTAGCCACCATCGACACAATCTCTTGGAGAGAGTGAGGGTAAGAGCAACATTAGTATGTTTTGAGTCTGTGTTTTTATAATTTTCACAGAATAGATGTATTGGGACCTACAGTCAATTTAATAATTTACTTTGATCCAGGGGGAGTGTTAGACCTATTAATATAATTAACAGGATAGTCAGTATGGGCCGGCGTATGTAATGTGTGTCGTTAGAGCCATTACGTATCTCCGGCCTGGTATGTAACGGGCTGGCGCCCTTTTCTCAATAAAGTTTCTACTGTAGGACACAGCTAGTATACGGCAGATTATTAAGTTAGTCTCACATCTGGTATGAGGCACCAGGACCTACACACAGATAGTAATAGAGAAGCTAGAAAAGCTCTCCTTGAGAAGTCGACAGTTGGTCGGACAGGTTCTCAGACCTACTTTTGAAAACGATCAGAGATTTGCAAAAAATACTCTGACGTATGTGTGAGATAATGCAGATAAGTGCACAAACTTCTAGAAGGGTAGAGTGTTGTGCTCCTGTCCCTAGGCTTGTTTGTGTTTTGTTTGTGTTTCTTCACTCTTCTGTCCACCCCCTTCTTCTTGGTCTATGTGTGAGAAGAGCAAGAACGACAGAGAGTCTGTATCTGATGTCTCCTTGTGAGCACACAGATATGGATTGGGCTAGAGGGTACGAGACATCTACTTGAGGCCCGAATTAATTGTTTGTTTTTGTATAAGAGCTACGAGGATTATGTGTTGGAGTATTTGTTTTTATCAGTCTGACGTCCCAGTGTGAGACAGGTCAGCGAAAATTCGTTCTGGATGCACGTGTGGCAATGCAGAAAGAAATCACCCTAGCGATGTGGACTCCAAATGTAACTTGATGTCCCCATAGCTCAAGAAAAAGTCGGTAATACAACTAAACACAGTCCTCAAGAATGAGAACTTGAAGTTCAGTGATGTCTCGTTATATTAGCTCAGTGAAGCCGAAAAGGAAAACGGCATTATCGTTCCTTCGTTATCCTCGTTCCTTCGTTATCCTCGAAGAGAGGAGTAGGACCTTCAAGATTTATTCCGATATCCCGTAAAGTTTGCTGCAACGCGAGAAGTTCTCTGACTGCCTCATTAGCCGAAACAGTCTCGGACTCTAACGTAGATTGAGCTATCACGGATTGCAGTTTAGAAAACCACGAAATTGGTGTCCCGTTGAATAAATAGACTTATCCGGACCTTGATTTTCGCGAGTTCTTATCCCCCGCAAAATCCGAGTCTACAAATCCAACTACTGGTTGTTCCGCGATAATCCTGTCTACATTAGCGAGAACTGGCACGCTGGACATGTCCATTCCGGGTATTGTGGGCTTCCCAATGATATCATCGAGTGCATTGGCCGCAGCGCAAGATTCCAGGTTGGGTTTCCAAGATTCCGGAGTTTTAGGAACCGAGAAATTAGTTTCCAGCAACTTCCGTAAATTTCGATCCCCTCTCCTGAAAAATAGCGCTCGCGGGGTCAAAAGCCACAAGAACATCCGGTGCACCATAGCATAAGACATTTCCGGATTAGGGACCTGGGACTTGGCTGCTATACTCAAAGGGCATATCAGGAGTGGCCGAGTGTGGACGGCCAAAAATATGAGCATCCCTATCATGCATCTAAGGTCATAGCGTAAGAGGCGATGGTCCTTCTTCAGGGGAGCGGGGTTATCAGAAGTGAACGGCGTCTTAGCCGGTATCTCCTTCATATAACCCAATTCCTCTAAGATCAACAACTCATACTTACGCTGATGCAAAGCAATCCCCTTTTCAGTCTGGATGATCTGAATGTTTTTGAATTCAGTGGCCTTGCCTAGGTCCTCGCACCGGAAGCCTCTCTTTTCGAACTGTTTTACCATCCTGATGTGTCTTTCTTGGGATGCAGCGTGACAGCTATCATCAACATGAAAGGACACCAGTTGGGTAGTTTGTGGAGTACTCCCATGTTTTACGAAAGAGGCTCTATCTAACGTGAGAGGCTTGAACTCGTGTTCAGTTATGAGCTCCCCAGACAGCACGTCGTACCAAAGACGGCCTGCCTCCGGATGTCCGTATAGGGCTTTTTTCAGAAGCCAGACATAGTTTGCCATCTGAAATTCGGCCGGCGGTTGACGCATATGTCATATGGGAGATTCGCGTGCAAGTAAGCGGTCGTGAAGTCAATCAGCCATAAGTCTATCCCGAAAAAGGCTGCATAGGCTATCATGAGCAAAATGGTCCTGTGCTGGACTGTGGGAGAGTAAGTCTTTTTTGGATTGTACTGAGCATAAGCTTTCAGAAGGTCCCCTCTAAGGGTTATCCGGGCTTTATGGAATTCATCCGCAGTACCTTGTTGTTTTACCGTGTCTATCAATTTAATAGGAATAATAGGTGTGCCCGACATTTTCGCTTCGCTCACTTTTCGCCAAACAAACGCCTTTAGTTCTTTGAGCTGTTCGAATTCTTTCTGTCTAGCTTGTTTACGGTCTTTTGGTTTTTGTACTACGGGGAATTCCGGGAATTTCTCCCTCACGAGACAATACTCCGCCCGGTTTTCCTCCCGGGCACATACCGCAACATGAGCGTTCCTCATCCTCTTTCCCGTGATAATGTTTTCACTCGAAATTTCCGCCTGTTCGTGTGATCTCCATTCCGGTTTATGCGCTGCTCTCTGCACTGGTCCTCTACCCTCTCCCTCTCCCCCTCGGCAAACGCAAATTCTGAGTGACCTCAACCCCGGGATCATTGGTATTGAGATCAGAATCAGGATTTGTGTTGGTCGATAAGGGTGGTGGTGCGGTTATGGCTTTTTGTTCACGAGATTCGGGTATTGGTGCTGTTTGTTGCGGGACTTTGGCGTATATGACGATTTCCGTGTCTAATATCTTATCTGTAACACCGTCGTCAAACAATATACTATGCGCGGGAAAACGTCTAGATTTACGGGTAACGGGGGCAGAAGGGGCCGTTGCTGTCCCCCGCCGTATTGCCGTCTCCCATTTGTCCCCGTAAATTAACCTAGCCCACTGCTCCCCGAAAGCTCTTGCCGGGATTTCCACATACGTGCCGGACAATTTTTGCTTTCCTTGGGTTTACGCCCCCTTCTTGCTTTCTTTATCTCCCCCTGCTCATCGCTTGGCTGGGCAACTTTGGGACTCGGAGGCTCTAAGGGGGGCGGGTTCGTGCCCACGAACACCGGTCCCTTCCGCCTCACTATCCTCGTCAGTTTGCGGAGCGTGGAGTGACTCTTCGGGGGGTGATTCATGAGTAAGGGTCGGAGCGAGAGGGAGAGTTCCTACCGGGGGATTTCCTCCCCTGCCGGAATCTCTCCACCCGGGTCCTCCCCTGAAACGGTTTCTTGACTTTCTGGGGTCATCTGTTGCGATAGGGGAGAGGGGGGAGTAAGTACACTAGTAGACATTAGTCTCCGGATACTTGAATAATCATTTGCGCTGAGGCACTTTGATCAAAGGTTGAAGGAACAATAATGAATTTAATCAATTGTTAGAAACCAATGACTGAAACTCAATCTAATTTACCATAAATTTATAGTGAAATAAATACCACAAATTTATATACTGATCTTGTGGTCAGAAATTCAAGTGATGATTCAGTATGGGCCAATCTATACTAACTGGCAACTAATTGTGAATAACGGTAATATCAACGTAACGAATAATAATTATGATACGAAATATGAAAATGGCAATGAATATGATCCGGTCAATATAAATGTTATGTCGTGAAATTGACCATAAAAGGTAACAATATATTTAGTAAATATTATTGCTTACTCTCCCCCTCGGCATAACATATATGTATATGTATATTATCTTTAAGTTACTAACATGATTGGCCATATGAAACTATATGTAAACTAGCGATTCATGATGATGAAGTATGATACATGTTAATGTTGCATTAACACTAAAAATGAAAAAAAATAATTCGTAAGCATCAAAGGATGCAGGTCCTTGCAGCGGTGTAGCAAGTCTGTTGAATAAATTCATCCTAAGTGTTTGTAAAAGCTAGAGGCATTAAACCTCAAACTGCGGTAAAGCGTCCTTGAGCAACACCGTAAACTGTGCGACTAGTTCCAAGAAATGTGGCGTCGGTAGTGACTTCGTCAGCATGTCCGCCAGATTGTCCTTCGTCGAAACGTGTCGTACGATCACTTCGCCAGCCCGTACTTGTTCTAGGTGTTTGAGTGCTAAGTGGCGTGTGCGATCAGTGGCCATGCCGTTCGTTGCGTTCAAGACCGCCCCCCGGTTGTCGTTATTGATAGTTGATGGCGTCGGCAACGGAATTCCAACGTCCTTGCACATATGCAATATCGCGATTGCTGTTCGGCATGTCGTTGAGTTGGCGATCGTTTCAGCATCCTGAGTCGATAGTGCGACTGTGGGTTGGCGCTTCGAACTCCATGCGATGGGCCCAGTCGTCATGTGCAGTTGGCCGGTTCTTGATCGTCGCGTGTACTCACATGCGCCCAAGTTGGCATCGGAATACGATATAAGCTCGAAGCTGCGGGTCCGAAATGGGAAGAAAATCCCTCTAGTTGTTCGCAGAAATCTGAGGATGCGAGCTATTGCTGAGTACGCCACGTCAGGCTTCTTTGATGCGAGTACCGCCGCGTGGTTGACCGCGTAGGTGATGGCCGGTTGAGTCTGAGTCGCAGGCCAGAGAAGGGCGCCAAGCAAGCGAGGGAGCGAGAAACGCCGAAGCATAGCTTCTTTGCTGGCTGGGGGAGGGTCAGTCGTCGCTGTAGGGGTAGCGACTGGCTTGGCTTCTTGGAAGTTGAAATCCCTAAGCATGCCCTTAATGTATTCATGCTGATGTATGACTATGCCCTCTGAAGTCCTAACAAACTGCAAGCCACAAAATGTTTTGACTTGTCCTAGGTCCTTCACTCTAAATGAATGTTTCAGTTTGGTGAACAGGGCATTGTGCTCGTCTTTGGTATTATGAAACACGAGCAAGTCATCAGTGCGAAGGAGTAGATAGGGGGGTAGTTTCTGTCTGCCTGTGACTGAAGGTAGGAAGAAAATGCATGGGTCTAATGTTGACTGTTTATATCCTATGCTTCTCATATTAGTAGACACATGGTCAAACCACCTTCGCCCTGCCTGGGGGGTTCCGTACAGTGCTTTCTTCAACAATAGAATCATTGAAGGGTCGCTTTTGTTTTCGTACCCCTTAGGTGGAAAGGCGAATGCAATGTCCTTCATATCTGCATGGGAATAGGCTTGTGAAAAGTCGAGGTGAGAGATCATGAGGTCATTGAATGCAGCATAAGATACTAGTAGCAAAAGAAACATTGGTTGGGCGGTGGGGGAAGAGCATTCATATGGATTGTAATGAATGTATTCTTTCATCCTATTTCCTAAAGCTACTAGTCGCGATTTGTATTTCTGCTTTAGTTTGTTGCCTGACTGTCGTTCAAAGAAAGCAAATATGCGTGTTAAATGTGGCATGTAAAGCTTAGCTTCGCGGGTAGGTGTGTAGAGGTCACAAGCAAACTTAGAGCGAGAACATGTCACTCCCCCTCTGTAGTAGTTACCGTATCTTGACATTACGGGGAATGGGCCGCTGAAATCTATGTTGAGTGCTTCACCTTGCTTATATTCTAGGTCTAGATAGTTACCTCTGTACATAGGGGGTTTGTTAGGTTTGCCCCTATTGCATCCATGACATGCACGTACCAGACGCATCCAATCTTTGCCAGCGATGCGTCTGCTTACGCTCTTTGCAAACTCGTTCATTATGAGTGAGTTTGCATGCATCAGAGCTCTGTGTAGGATCATTGGATCGTACGGTGCATGTGATGGGAGAGGATTGACTGACCATAATGCAAGGTCTGGTAGGTTGTCGATGGTTGCAGCCAGTGACAGTTGTTCGCTCTGCTTGTACCTGTATGGTATATATCTTTGATGAGGGTCAAGTGGTGTCATTCCTGGCTTATCTAACTCGTATAGCAAGTGTGAATTGAGCCTCCCCCTTGCTAGTATGTTCTTCTTGTCAAGTGTTATGGGCTTGTCATAGATGAATACTTGACCATTTTGATGGATGATTGTTTTGTGCATGTCATGGTCAAGGCATGGGGTGGGAACAAGGTTGAATGGTAATGACGGTGATATGAGTGAGTTGGGAAATGACTGTTTAACCGATTGACCATAACCATTGAGCCACGTCGGAGTGGCAGTAGCCCGCGTCCTCACCGGAAGCGGCTTACCAGATATGTTATTGAGGAAAGCCGGTTTCTCTTCGCGGATAGACTTGGGGTCGATAGGCGCCTTCTCATGGAATAGCCATCGGTTGCATGCGCTGTCGACCACGTCAGGGGGATTGCCGTCGGCCATTAGCACATAGTTGACCATAGGGCGCTTGAGCTCTGCCCGTTCTAAGTCCATTGTCTCCTGCATCCATCTGTTGTATTCTTCCATGTTCTTGAACTCCAAATATTCCAGCTCTGGATGCCTGTTGACGTAGTATTGCCACTCGCGTACGTTGGCGAAGTCCAGGGCGGGTGGGTAGAGATAGTTCTCATGTTCAGGGTCGTCGAGCTCCGGGTCGTCGAGGGTCGTCGATGTCGTCAGTTGCATCTTCGTCAGGGATGGTTGCAACGTCTGTGGTATCTTCTTTCGGGTCCCTTATTGCTTCTAATTCGTCAAATACGTCTGCCATTAACACGAATTCGAATGTGTGTGAGTAGTCATGACGTCGTAGGCGTTCGCGTAGTTCTTCAGCTTCCACACGTCCGGCAGGTGGGTAATAGTTGAGCGGTGGTCTCACGTTGTCGTTGAACAGTGGTTCTATTTCAGGTGTGTATGGTGCTGGAGGCGGTGAACGCTTCACATCGGACGGCGCGTCGGGTATGTTGAGTATGCGTTTCAGTTGCTTCTCCAGTTGTTCTCGCCATCTTTCGCCTGCTGCACCTACACCGTAGGGTTCGTGCTGTTCTTGTCCGGTCTCATCTGTTCCACTTGGAGGTGGTGGGAGCATAGTCCATGGTGGGTCCGTCTCGTTGATTGTATACGCTTCGTCGAAGTTGGGTATGTCCGGCGTGGTAGCGGCGAGCGAAGCTAAGTTCGCATTCGGTGTCGAAGAGGTCACCTCGTAGTCTTCTTCGTTTTCCGTGAAGTTAAGGCGGGCGTGTGATTGTGCCATTGTGGCCGTCCTGGGGTCCACACGTCTCCCCCTCGTCGTAAATTCATCTAGGCTCATCGCCATATCTACCATTGTGGGTGTGTCTATGAACAGTGGTGCGTGTGGTCCACCTTCACGGTAACGTAACAGATGTTGAAATGCGAGGTCGCCTAGCTCGGGCTGGTCCGTTGGTATGCCGAGTAGATCGTATCTCGTTCCCCTTTCTCGAAGTCGGTTGATGAGTGGATGCCGCTTGGCCATGTTGCAGAACTCTTTGTGTGCCGGCCAATCGGTCCTCTGATGATCGGTATTGCAGTAGTAGACGAGTTGACATCCGCTGCAACGCTTCTGTTTCCCTTCTTGGTTGCCGCAGTAGGTGCAATCCCATCTAATGCTGCCGCGTCTGGCTTCGCGTATAGTCTTGCAGTCGATGCAGTCTGGTTTGGTTAGTGCCCAGTTCTCCGGGAGTAGTCGGAAGTCCTTCACGATGTTCCACTAGGCCAGCTCATCGGTGGTAGGGTGACGAAAGCAATGATGTGCATCTGTCCAAGCGAAGGTGTATCGTCGTTCTGTTGGCTGTGAAACTCCAGGTACACGTCTGTATTGCACTGGTTGGCCGTAGGGTAATGCTTCGATGGCTTGTATGCGTCTTATTGCGTCCTTGTTGTCCGTAGATGCATTCGCTGAAGTCGTCGTCGGGGCCGACGGGGTTACAAGCACTCGGTCTGCAGGTTCGGTGGGATAGGTACCGTGAAACTTGAAATGGGCGATTCCTCATTGTATGCCATGGACGGGGTAGGCGGTGTTTCGCTCATCGAGGTGTCCTCTGCGCTGGTTGAACTCAACTGTCACTGTCGATGTTCTCCGATGGGCGTTGAGGTAGGTTGCTCTTCTTGACGGTCTTGCTCCGATGTCGTCCTGTCTTCCGGTGCAGGTGAGCTCATAAAGCTCTGTGTTGGCACGCGCGGGGATTGTGTAGTTGTTTCCGGCGGTTGTTGCGGTGAACTACCTGGTTCACGTCGTGCTCGTCTCGGGCATCTTGTCCGCAGTACGATGTGCTCAATACCTGTTGAGCCGGGCGCGTCTTGAACTAGCAGCGATGGTAACATCCACGGATCCGTTCTTGGAAGGAAATAGTTGAGGGGTGTTCCAAGGGAGCACCAAGGTCGCGGCCCATGGGCAGGTGGGACAGGGAATCCTTGTGGGATCGCTCGAAATGCGTCCCGCATGCGCGTCCATTGAACGTAGGCACGTCTGTAGTCGTTCTCGTCCATGCGTTGTGTGATTGTCAGCGAGCTCCATGGGATGTCTGGGCGTCTCGTCGGGTCTTCCACGTAATCAGGGTGCGGTGCGGGTGATGCTTCAGTGGGGGTGGGAGGGTTATAGGTATCAGAAGTGGGTGTTAGAGGAGACAGTTGGATAGGTCCTGCTCTATTTCTGGAGCTACTTCCCCTGTGTACGTAGGCTACTTCTTCTTGCGATGGTTCGTCCTCCTCTGGTCCGGGTCGTTCGTCGTCGGAGTCGGCGGAATGCATCAGCCATGTCTCGGGTGGGTCGCCTGTTGGATCATCGACGTCGTCCGTGGCTTCCACTTCGGCTGTCGCGTTGGCTTGTCCGCTCGATCGTTGAATCCGTCTTGTGTTGGTCTGTCTAGGTTGGCCTCCACGTCCTCGTTGATTCGGTCCTCCCCCTCGACCACCGCGACGTGTGTTCGAGTTTGGCTGCGTGGGTCGTCTGCGGACTGGGCATTCAGCCCCAGAGTGTTTCGGTCGGCCCTCGCAGACTCGTTTCATGCAGGTGCTGGGCCGCAATGTGTCCTCGTCGGTTGCAGTTGAGACATTGGATGTCTTTGTTGATAGCAACGGGTGTGGCCGAAGTGAACAGGGCTGTCGAGGACCTAGATGAGGCAGCAGAGAGTTGGTTAGCATGGTATGCTTGTAAGATGAGTGAACATATCTCATTATAACGTGGTTTGTCAGCATCATCACGAGACCAATACATAGTTCCCCCTACATCCCCCATAGATAGAGAGGCGCACTCCTTAAGTTTAAAGAACAAGAATACGACTCTGAATTCATCAGGTAGAGGCACTCCTCTTGACTGTAGGCGCTCGAAGCGTTGGGTCAAGAGCTCCATCCATGCTGGTAGGCCATTGCTTGACTTCAGCTTTGTCTCGAACAGCTGCATTAGTAGGCGAGCGATGGAAACCGATCCTTTGCTGCCGAATCGCTCGCAGATCGCTGTCCAGATCACCGCTGGGTTGGTTCCTGCTCGTTGGACGGTCAGTAGAGCTGTCGACTCTTGGCATGCTTCCACAAGGAAGCAGCGGACATGGATCTGTGCTTTGATGTAGTCTGCTTGGCTGAAAAGTGTATCCAGGTCAGTTGGTACGTTGATAGTAGGCAAGAGGGCGGGTGCTTGGCTACCTGAGGACGGGTTGGTCGAGGATGGGCTGCTTGAGGACGAGCTGGTCAGTGATGACGAGCTGCTCGATGATGAGTCGCCACGTCTCGATCCGTATGCTTCATCGTCTTCGTCGTCATCGCTCCTCCTTCTCGACTGTCTTGCTGTCGAGGTGGTCGTAGACCCAGGTGCTGACAGTCCAGATCCAGTAATGTTGTTAGGGGCGGGGTGGGTGGGTCTTAGTCCAGTAGTTCTGGTACTTAGAACATCCACGACGCCTAAAAGTACTAGTCCCTTTTGCCTCAAGTGCATGAGGCAAATTGATAAAAGAGTGAGGCAAATTCCAGCAAGTTTTATGCTTGTTTTCTGTATTTTATTGATAATTAAACATTACTAGATAATAAAAAAATGAAATTTAAATGAAATTTCAAGTTGGTAGGTAGTGAAAAGAAGCAAATATGGATGCAAAAAAAAGTGACATAGTGGCAAAATATTTGCCTCAAGTCTGCCTCGATTTTGCATCATTTTTGCATAAAAACTTATGTAATTTTCAACAAATAACTTTGTTTTAATAAAATAATGAATTTATATATGATTTTGTTGCATTTTTCACAAGAAAATATTGGTGGCAGGTGGCACCTGGTGACTCACATTTTCATGACTGGTGACAGTATTATTACACTAAGTCAAAATGGAAAAACATTAGTTCCAGCAAGTTTTATGTTTTTTTTTTTTTTGATAATTAAACGTTACTAAATAATAAAAATTGAATTTACTATGAAATTTTCAACTTGATCGGTAGTGAAAAGAAGCAAATATAGATGCAAAAAAAAAGTGACAGTGGCAAAATATTTGCCTCAAGTCTGCCTCATTTTTGCATAAAAATTTATGTAATTTTCAACGAATAACTTTGTTTTTAATAAAATAATGAATTTATGTATGATTTTGTTGCAATTGGCACAAGAAAATATTGGTGGCAGGTGGCACCAGGTGACTCACATTTTCGTGACGTCACAAAATTATTACACTAAGTTAAAATGGAAAAACATTAAGCAAGCACGTCACAACACTTAATATATTGTTTTTCTTTCATAATTAATCATGGAGAATCTAAATATATATAGTTTATTATTAATAATAATAATATTAAGATCATTAACTTCAGTTGAAAATTGCTACATTATTTTTTCAAAATTTCCCTAAGTCATGTATTAATACAACCAATACCGACTGTTTTCCAGCGCAGATTTAATTACAATTGATTTCAGTGATTATCAAAAGCGTATTTAAATTACACACATATATATATAATTAGCAACAAGTCTTTAATAAATTTGACTTCATTTTACGCAAACACTGGTGAATAAAAAACTTCAAGTTGCCACTCACAAAGTCGAGTAAACTGGAGAGCTCAAAAGGTAAAATAAAATGGAGGAATTCAATAAGGAGATGTGAAGCGTAAAAGAAAAAACAAAATACTAATAAAACATTCGTTTCAGTATGGTATCCCTAGCAAACTTATGTTGCTGGGCGAGCATTTGCTGCTCGACAAGAAGGTGGTAATCCCACAGCTCTGCTTCACGGCGTGCATGAGTTGGTAATATGCGTGGCTGTGATTTTGAATAGTGGGTGACTGCATTTTGGCTGCTAACATTTTCATCTACTTCCTCAAGCAATTGCGCACCTGTACGTAAAACACTTGCAACGACTGGCTTGGATGCTTGTTGAGCATGTGCAAGCTGCTGCTTAAGGATTGCTATTTCCTCTTGTAACTTATTTGCTTGAGCTTGCAGCTTTTTTTTTTCAGACTCTGTTTCAGCCTGACTCGCATATGAATCAACGGGGGAGATGTTTGTGGCGGATGCGGAAGAGACATTTGCGGCTGGTCCAGCGGAATGATGACAATTCGGGTTGCTAGTCACTAGCTGACGCTGTTTCAACAAGGCCTCAAAAACGCCCGTGATCGATTGAAGTGTCAGCGGTGGCTCCTTATGGTCAGGCGTGGGTCCATGATCATCATTGGGCTTGGATCTATCATCGGACTCGGGGTCATCCTCAGGCTTGTGTTCCTCACTACCATCATCCTCAACAGGCAACTGAGGTAACTGAGGTACTTTAGACTTTTTCTGTTTCCCTTGCTTGCTCTTGCGTGACCCCTTAGTAGCAGCCGCTGCCTTACTGGTACTGGTCTTACTGGCCGGCTTCTTGCTAGCCTGCAACAAATCAAAATAAATTGGAAGGACTATCAGAGATATCGAGGGCAGAATTTCTTGGAACCTGGTTGGGCGGAGTAGGTTCAGGCTTCACCTTTACCACACGTTTAGGTCTGCCATTCGGCCACTCACCTGCTACCTGAGGCTGGTCATCAATGAAAACAAATCATATATACGTGGCAGAGTGTCAAGCGGCCGCTGCGGTACCACACCGGTAGTAGGATCTGGTTCGGGTGAACTCATTAATGCCAAAGCTGGGGTGATTTCTTGGTCCCATACCTCCGGGTCGCAATCACCGACAGCCTTCGATCGGTCGGCGTCGATGGCTTTCTGACCAATAAACTGAAACTGGCGGAAAGTAGTGTTGGTACCCGGAACCTTTACCTTTCGAGAAATAAAAAGCGTCTTCTTTACATCAGTGATGTCTTTCTGTTTCCAATTCAGAAATTGCTTTGACAGCTTCACCACCGCCCTGTGCACATAACAATGAGATTGATTGCAGAAAATACAATGCAACTGACCCGCACGAGATAACTTCTTCACCCTCTCTGGTGATGAGCAGTTTGCGGGGCCGGGTGTTCAAATTCTTCATATTCTTACTCTTCAGCTCTGCGAGAACTGCAATCTTCTGACGAGTAGGGTTGTCGCCAGGGGTTGCATATTCCAACAGAGTTCTGACAGCAAACAACAGGAGAGATGAAAAAAAAAGTGCATTCATATGGGGGGAGGGGGGGTGGTACGCTATGCAGAAGTCCCCTTTGTCAAAAGAATGGTTGTTGGTTGATCGGCAAAAGAAAGCGTCGGGTGCAATGCCTTTGGGGGGCACGGTGTCAACACCATCGACATCGATTAACGGGGGAGAGGCAGACTTCAAAGGATCTCCCTCCGGCAAACTTGACTCTGGCTTCGGCGGCAAACTGGACTCTGGCTTCTGCGAAGCGGACTCTGCTTCAGCCACCTTGCTTTTCGACCCTGCTTCATCCTCCGTGCTTTTCGCTTTCGAATCTGACGATTCTGGAGTAATGGTCTTATTCTCTGTGTCTTTCACTTCATCCGAACCAGACTGAGTACCGGCCGGCTTGTCTTGTTTTATTTCTTTCAGTGCTTCATTTCTCAGTCTTTCTTGTTCTTCTTTTGCAGCTATGTCTGCTAGTCTTTTTTGTTCTGCTTTTTCCTCTGCATCTTTCTGTTTCCTTTGCCTTTCATCTGCTTCTAGCCTGTCTTTTTCTTCTTTTTCTTTCCGTGCTTGTTCTTTTCTAGCCTTGTCTTGTGCTTCCGCCTTCCTTTGTATCTCATCTAACTGCTTCCTCCTCTTTTCCTCGTCTTCCTTCGACAATTTTTCTCGTGTTGGTTTCTTTTTCTTCTCTGTCTTGGTTTTTATCTCTTTCTCTTTCTCTTTGTCTCCTCCCTCTTTGTTGTCAGTCTTTTTCTTCTTCTTATTTGGCTCTTTCTCTTTGTCTCCTCCCTCTTTGTTGTCAGTCTTTTTCTCTTTCTCTTTCTCCTTCTCTTTCACTTTCTCTTTCTCTTTGTCTCCTCCCTCTTTGTTGTCAGTCTTTTTCTTCTTCTTCTTCGGCTGATCTGCTACTTGTTCATCGTGGAATCGTTTCACTGTTTTCTTCATTCTTTCTTCTTTCTTCTCTCCTCCCTCTTCTTTCCATTCTACCTTTGCCTTGGGTTTTCGTTCCGCACCCTCAAGGGTCGTCCAACGGCAGATCCACCCGGCGGGGACGTCGTTGAAGTTGGCAGGAAACTCCCACAGAGGCCTCCTTGCCTTGAGAAAGGACTCTTCGTCCACGGTCCCCGAGTACTTGAACTTCTCCTTGCCTTGTCCAGCCTTGCCCAGGTGAAGCCAGTTGTCGTGGCTGTCGACTTCGATGAAAACGTCTCCAGTCATCCTTGACTTCTTGTAACCAATAAGCGTGACAACCTAAACAAAAAAGGCCAAGGGGGAAAAAAAGGGAATGACTTGGTGCAGTGACGCAGAGGTTGAGTGGCAAGCATAAAGTGGACTTACTTTGGACATACTGTCTTCCTTGCTTTGCTTTGAACACTCGACTTTTGGGGCTGGTTGTGTGGGGTGTTCGAAAAAGGTTCAACTGGTCACAGTCAGTCCGGCCAGAAAAATGGTAGTCCGAACGGCAGATGACTGAGTTGAAGTTTTTTGCGACCGGTGGTCGCTATAGACCTTTTAGAGATTGGGGTCATGTGGAGAAAATATGAGGACTTTGTTGTGCTCGGCACTTTTTCATGCTGTTTTATGCATTTTTCTTGGAAAACATTTATGGCAAACCTCTCATTTGCGTTCCTCCTTCATCTCCCTTTTTTTCCCGGTTCCAAACCGTGTCCTTGGGTGTGTGTCAGGAATCAGCGAGGCAAATCATTTTTGCCTCGCACTTTCCAAGTCGGGGGCCTCCTGTTGCTGTTTCGGCTCAGACACAGCATTACAGGTAACCAATCTTACTCATTTTGTTCTGTCTTATGCGTGGCCTATTTCTTTTTCACTGCATTTTTGTGCATGCATTCACTTCTGGAACTTGCTAGGCAAAACCCATTTGCCTCGCATTTTCCTTAGGCTGCACCTAGTTGGCCATGTGCTGCAAATCCTTGCATTAGCAGGTACTCATTTCTATTCTTTTCAGCCTTTCTTGCACATGTGCTTTTTTTTTTTTTGCTTCTGTGCAGCGCTTCCTTGCAGGATAGCAACTAGCGAGGCAAATTCCCCCCCCCCCCCCCCCCCTCTCTCTCTCTCTCTTTCTCTCTCCCTCTCTCTCTCTTTCTCTCTCTCTCTCTCTCTTTCTCTCTCTCTCTCTCTTTCTCTCTCTCTCTCTCTCCCTCTCTCTCTCTCTCTCCCTATCTCTCTCCCTCTCTCTCTCCCTCCCTCCCTCCCTCTCTCTCTCTCTCTCTCTCTTTCTCCCTTGCACTTTTGCTTTTGCGTTGCTGCACTGCGCGGTTGATGACGGACCTGACGATTCGATCGTCCTTGCGGGGAGAGGGAAGGGTCACTTGCATCCCCTCGCGCGACGTAATACCCATGCCAGCCCCGAGGCCTTAGTCTGATAGCCAGGAATGCTTTGCACTTTACTTTTCTGCATTGCCTCCTAATATATTACCCTCCTATACCCCTCCTGTATCCCTGCAATCTCTATGTAGCTCTCTATCTTTCCCTTAGGATGAAACGAAAACTGCTCGCTAGCACCCTGGGCGTTGGCGGGACTTTCCTCCACGTGTTTGGAGGAACTTTTTCCGTTTTGCCCTCTCCTTCAAACACGAAACAGACAACTTCCCCTCCCCCGCTCAAAGTGGAAACTCCTAGCCTTGGCAGCTTTGCTCGCGTCTTTGGTTCCGCGTTGCCAACTCCGGTCGTATCGAAGCTTCCCCCGTTGGAGCCCTGTGCTCCGTCCCACGTCAGTAAGAGCAGTAATAGTTCTTTCTCTGCTGTGTTCGGTGGAAACAGTTCACAAACAACACCTGCCCCTCCGGTCGTTTCCAAGCTTCCCTCGTTAGAGCCCTCTACTCCGTCCCACGTCAGTAAGAGCAGTAGTAGTACTTTCTCTGCTGTGTTTAGTGGACTCACTTCACCAACAACACCTGCCCCTCCCTTGCTATCTTCCTTGCAATTTCCCACCAGCACAGCACAAGCATGTAGCACTAGCAATAGTGGTACACACAACACATTAGATTACCGCACAAGCACATTGCCTCTGTATATCACTTTGGGTATCCCCATCCCTCGAGTCAACAGACCGACCCCTGCTGATACAAGATTTAAAAGAAAAGTAAAAAAAAGAAAGAAAGCAGGCAGGGAGATTCGCCCCAAAAGCTTTGAGAAGTACTTAGGTTGCACTTGGTCAGAGCTAAAAGAGGAGATAGGTGAGAGCTGCTGCACAAATTTGCGTTGCAACAAATGGATAGATGCTTTTGCTGCAGTCAAGGCTAGAACAGACACAGTCCAGCTTAATAGGTCAGAATTAGCAGGCTGGGTAGCAGCACAGCTCGAAAGCATGCTAGACATAAGAGGCAATGTAGCTTATAGGTACAAGGGAGCCCCCATCTGCCGTACTATGTGGACACGGTTGCATGGTGTTGGGGAAAAAACCGTGAGACGGGCTCTTACGGGAGTTAAGGAAGGCCACACCTACTTTCAAGACTATGGAAAAAGGGAATCCCCTAACGAAGATCTTTGTTGGACCTTGCTCCATCAAAAGTTTTTCGTTGAGCAAGAGAATGAGTCCGTGGCAGATGGTATCTTTCACCTTCAGGACACATTGGATTTTCCTCAGATTTTTGCATACGTCTCAGCGGAGTGGGGGGCCCAATCTCGCAAGCTGGTCTTGAGCGGGCCAGTCAGTCCGGATGGCCCCAGTGAAAGTTTGGTAAGGAAAGTGTGGCGAGCAGAGTTCGGCAAGGTCAAGCCGATTCGGAAAGGCGACTTCGCGAAATGTGGGTTTTGTACCGAGCTTGCAGCTGCACACAAGGCAGGGTAAAACTTAATTGTGATGGTGTGATTTTTTATGTATTTTTTGCCCCCTGTCCAGATTCAAGACTAAAGCTGAGGCTGATAAGTGGCGGACGGATAACCGCATTCATAATAAGATCCACCGCGAGGCCCGCCGTGGGTGTACGCGGCGAGCAGTGGAAGGGTAATCTTAATCCTAAAGCAAATGCCAGGGGTTTAATTTTTGGTTTGCAATTAGGAGCAAGGATGTTCAGCGTGTTACGTCCATGACTATAGACATGACTAGGCCTTTTCACCTGCCTTGGTGCTCACGCGGTTCATCTGACTTTAGGGGTAGGTATATTGTGCGGTTGCATGCGGGGGGCGCCACCATGTATGCACATGACAAAAATTTCATCCTGGTTCATTTACCCAACATCGCTCATGGACCTAACGCAAATGTGACATTTTTGTATTGGCTCTTGCGTTGGGAACTTTATCACCCCCACACCAAAGCTGCCATGAAATTGTATATTGACTGGGACGGTGGTATTGAAAACACTGCCGACACAACTATGATGTTTCTCTGTCATATTATCCAACGAAAGTGGAGAAATCACATTGAGACTCATAGGATGGTGACTAAGCATTCCCATTCTGTACAGGACCAGAAATTTTTTGTGCTGCGCTATCTAGGATATAACACTACACTCATGACTACGAATTTTGCACAAGCATTTTTCAAGCTAATGTTAGGCTTTAAGAAAAACAAAGAATCATACTGCCTTTTGCTTTTAGCTTCAGAGTTTGATTGGGAGGCGTATTTCCAAGGTAGCGTGAATCCCAGCCTTAAGTACTGGAATAGGCCTTTGGCCTGGCAATACTTGGCGGGGAGCTCAGAGAGCGGGTACATGCCCCGGGTCAGGGTGAAAACATGGGGGGACGCCCAGAAATATTGGCATGGTGTGAATGATTCTGCAGACTGTGAAGACATTCGGCCGTACATCAAGGAGCCAGGTACTTACTTGTGCTTTCTTTTTTTCTTGTCTCATGTACATTCGGTGTGCAGCATCCGACCGTCCAAAGAAGCTAGCTAATTCCCTGTGGGTGACCGATAAAATCAAAAAGGACGTGCGGTATTTAGCGGGTAAGTATTGCTCCCGGGAAGAGCAGGAGTGGTTCGATGAGGTCCTTGATCATTCGCAGCTTACCAGAATAATTTGGGACGGATTCGAAGGTGAGGGGGGTTTGCCAGGCAGACCGGGCCATTTTGCGATGAAGGATAAGTCGGGGCATGAGTGGCTAGCACATTTTCGCGTTCTGGACGATTTGCCAGAGGATGTGTGGGGAGTGCCTCCAGATCGAGCAGAGGTGCAGGAAAACGTAAGTAAATTGACGGAGGAGGAGCGGCTTTATGTGGCCAGGACTTCGTTTGTGAACGAGGGCGCAGCACCCGTTCATCCCGCTTGGTACGGAGCAAGGCATCTCAATGAGGAAGAAAAAAGGCACCACGATTTTGATGATGAAAGCAGGTTTCCCGCTCCACATTTACGGGTTACTTCCATTCTTGCTGAAAATCCCACTGAGGAGGGTCTTAAGAAAGCTACCGTGAAAGAACTTAAGTCGTGGCTGGCAGAGAAGGGCCAGCGACGAAGTGGTTCAAAGCCTGTTCTTGTTCAAAGAGTATTGTCTGTGTTTGCTGATGATTTAGAGCAGGTGCGCAGAGCTGAAGGTGGGGCGCAGCAGCAACCTGCTGGTGGCCGCAGGCGTGCAGGTGGTGGTCGATTACGTAAGCGGCGGAGAATTGGTAGCCCCGAACCGGACGAGAAACAAAAAGCGTCTTCATCTAGCTCCGATGATAGTCCCCTTCTGTCAGCTTCCAGCATAAATCAGAGAAATCGTCCTCATTCTGCCTCTCGTGTTCGTGTCCGACGTCAGTTTGCTAGGGTCTTTGCTTGCAGTGACGAAGAACGGGAGGCTGCAGCGATTAGAGAACAAAATCTTAGGTCGGATATGTCTGCCTCTTCATCAGAAGAATGGGAGCCTGTAAATGCGCTAAGAGACCTTCACTAAATCATTTCTCTATTGAATTTGTAATTAAATCTGCGCTGGAAAACAGTCGGTATTGGTTGTATTAATATATGACTTAGGGAAATTTTGAAAAAATAATGTGGCAATTTTCAACTGAAGTTAATGATCTTAATATTATTATTATTAATAATAAACTATATATATTTAGATTCTCCATGATTAATTATGAAAGAAAAACAATATATTAAGTGTTGTGACGTGCTTGCTTAATGTTTTTCCATTTTAACTTAGTGTAATAATTTTGTGACGTCACGAAAATGTGAGTCACCTGGTGCCACCTGCCACCAATATTTTCTTGTGCCAATTGCAACAAAATCATACATAAATTCATTATTTTATTAAAAACAAAGTTATTCGTTGAAAATTACATAAATTTTTATGCAAAAATGAGGCAGACTTGAGGCAAATATTTTGCCACTGTCACTTTTTTTTTGCATCTATATTTGCTTCTTTTCACTACCGATCAAGTTGAAAATTTCATAGTAAATTCAATTTTTATTATTTAGTAACGTTTAATTATCAAAAAAAAAAAAAAACATAAAACTTGCTGGAACTAATGTTTTTCCATTTTGACTTAGTGTAATAATACTGTCACCAGTCATGAAAATGTGAGTCACCAGGTGCCACCTGCCACCAATATTTTCTTGTGAAAAATGCAACAAAATCATATATAAATTCATTATTTTATTAAAACAAAGTTATTTGTTGAAAATTACATAAGTTTTTATGCAAAAATGATGCAAAATCGAGGCAGACTTGAGGCAAATATTTTGCCACTATGTCACTTTTTTTTGCATCCATATTTGCTTCTTTTCACTACCTACCAACTTGAAATTTCATTTAAATTTCATTTTTTATTATCTAGTAATATTTAATTATCAATAAAATACAGAAAACAAGCATAAAACTTGCTGGAATTTGCCTCACTCTTTTATCAATTTGCCTCATGCACTTGAGGCAAAAGGGACTAGTACTTTTAGGCGTCGTGGATGTTTTAGGGGCGGGGTGGGTGGGTCTTAGTCCAGTAGTTCTGGTACTTGCGTAGATTGTAGCAATCTCTTGTACCGAGTAGGGCGATTCTTGGTCTTCCAGAAGTAGTATGTAGCGTGCGTCCACGCCCAATAAAAAAGCGAAAAATTGGAATTTTTAAAGGTCAAATTCATCGATGGGTCTTTTCGGGAATTTCGGTAGCTTGAGTTGGTAACGGGGCGCATCCAAGGCTCCATAACCAGTAAGTACACTAGTAGACATTAGACTCCGGATACTTGAATAATCGTTTGCGCTGAGGCACTTTGATCAAAGGTTGAAGGAACAATAATGAATTTAATCAATGGTTAGAAACCAATGACTGAAACTCAATCTAATTTACCATAAATTTATAATGAAATAAATACCACAAATTTATATACTGATCTTGTGGTCAGAAATTCAAGTGATGATTCAGTATGGGCCAATCTATACTAACTGGCCACTAATTGTGAATAACGGTAATATCAACGTAACGAATAATAATTATGATACGAAATATGAAAATGGTAATGAATATGATCCGGTCAAATATAAATGTTATGTAGTGAAATTGACCATAAAAGGTAACAATATATTTAGTAAATATTATTGCTTACTGGGGGCTGTTGCCAATTAACAGAAAACATCTCGCCCGAAACATCGTTTCTTTCGAGGGACTTATATGCCCCCCTCTTTCCCAATTTCCAAACGTCGAAATAACATCACGGACATTACCGAATATTTTCCTCGCAACCGGATCATACACCTGATAATAGCAGTTGTTTCTTTCGTACCCGAGAAATAAAACTTTCCTCCCCCTCTCGCCTTTTTCCCTCTTTGCGTCTACCTTCATGTAAGCCAGACATCCGATAGGGCGTAAGTGACGCAAAAGGGGTTTCCTCTTATGAATGATTTCATAAGGATATTTCCCCTTAAAGGGACCACGGGCAAGAGGTAAGAGGTTGCCAAAGTAGGTAGAAGCTTTCTCCGTCTCCGTCCACATGGACTCAGGGAGTTCGGCGTCGCTTAGAACTGCCCTTGCGGGTCCGCCACATGTTTGGTGGGCTCGTTCTATTTTAGCAACCGCCTGCTTCTCCCCCGTCGGAGCCTCTAGTAGAACTGGTTGATTTGTATCAATCCAAGTCTGAAACTCCTTATACTTACCATATTCCTGGTCACAAGTAAGGAATTTCACTTTTCTTCCTGTATGCCGTTCGAAGAAGGCAACGGCCTTAAGGAAGCACGTGAAAAACTCATTCTTGTGTCTCAGGTAATAGTCTAACTCAAACCCGGATGCAAGACATTTGACGGTGAACTTATACTTCTTCCCGTCCCACGATGTGGTATTCCACCAACCCTGAGTGTCCATGGATATGTGGACCCCAGGGTGGCGTTCTACCACATGGTGATTGTCCTTGAAATGAGGCACTCTCTTTATCTTATTCCTTAAACACCACTCGCATCTCATTATTCGCTCCCTCCACTCCTTCCCCACTATCTTTACTCCCATATAATTAGCCATTCGCTCCATGGCTTTTATCCCTCTGTGCTTACACATACGATGGAACACAGTGGCATGTATGTTTTCATGATAGCGAGGACGGACGACAGGACATAAAGCTTTACTATTCGACACTTTATCTCCTTTACTCTCAGCCCTCTCATCTTTCTCAGGATCTATTTCAGTAGAATAGGGTACGTATGTATTAGGTACGTCACATCGCCAACCACAGATGCATGGTGACAACAAACAGTACATGTTGTGATAGGTAGGTAGGTTGGTTCTCTGAGAAAGATGAGAGGTTGGGCGTCAAGCTTGTCCCCCCGAGTCCGACGTGTCATCATCGTCGGGCTTGGGAGTCTCGCCTGTTGGGGGCATAGTAGTAAGGCAATCCATGGGCTCATACCACTCGTTAGGATTGAATGGTGGAGTGCCTGGGGAATCAAACACCGTCAAGTGGTTTGGGAGCGCTCTCCCTCTAGCCACAATGTGATCTTCCTCAATAAGGATGGGCTTTTTGAGCACTATCACTTGGTTGTTCTTATGTATGACGGCGAAACCCTTACGTACCCATGCCGAAGTGGCAACTAACCCGTATTTTAAGTGATTGTAAGTGGTATGTGCATCGAGGACACTGACTTCCTCCCCATGAGCTCCCGACAGGTTCATTAGAACCTTCCCTTTGTACTCGGTTCTTATGCTCCCTTTCGCTATACGGAATTTCTGTGGGACCCTCTTAAGACTGACAAACGTAGATCTATCTGGGGACTGTGTTTCGCTTGCACCACTGTCGTCTACCCACACTTAGTGCTATTGTCAGTTATACGGTCGGGATTGCTGTCCATCAACATGATAGAACACTCAGTGTGTGGGTTGTCCTGTGTTTGTTCTAGAGTGGTGGTGTCCGTGTCTTGTGGGCTTTGGGGCTCATCTTCCTCCGGCGGTGTCACACCACCCAACACAGCCTCGAGATCCTCTACCTCTTTCACCATGTAAGGGAAGGATGAAACAATGCCCCGTGCAAATGGGTTATTGTGTTTAGTAGCGAGAGTAATAACTCAGTCATGCATAGCGCTAGCATAATATAGCTCTGTATAGAACTCGTCATACTCTCCCTCCTGGCTCGCAATCAACCCATCTCTCACAGTTCTGCTCTTAAGCCCCTGATTGAGAGAAGTGACTAACCTTTGTATTTCTTCAATGGAGGGTAGTCCCCCACCACTTAGGACCCGTTTTCCGTCCTTTACCCAAACGTTACTACCCTCAGCACTACCTGGCTCTCCATCTTCCGTGACCACAGAAGGTCCAAATAAAGATGATGAGGGTGTATTAGGTAATACGGTGGTAGATTGCAAAGGCGTGATGCGAGTCAAAGTTCGTACAGACAAAAGAGGTACAGACAATCCAGGTCTCTCACACCAACTACTCCCTCTACTGCTCCCCCTACTCCTCCCCCTACTCCCCCTACTCCTACTTCCCCTACTTTTCCCTCTACTTCTCCCACTCCCTCTATGTGTGTAGTAGTAGTAGTGCTAGTAGTAGTAGTAGTAGTAGTAGTAGTAGTAGTAGTAGGAATGAGAAGAGAGGTGCCCCCCCCCCCTCCCTCCCCTTTTCCTTCCTCACCTTACCGCTCTCTCTCTCTCATATATATATATAGATACATATATATATATATATATATATATATATATATATATATATATTCAGGCTTGGGAATGTATTGAGAAGCTACAGAACATGATGTTTACATACATACATACATACATACATACACTGTGATGCTGGGCTGAATAGGGGTGATACTTTCTCTCCACAATGTGACGTGTGTAAACAAAGAGGCGGGTTCATAATACATAGCATCATGGGGAGGGAGCCATCCTAAGTTCAGTTTTTCTCTGTACTTGGTTAATATCTCCTCTCTCTTCCTCTCATGGTCAACGTGAAGTGAAACAGAAGTCGTGGTCTATCAGTCTAGCTGCACACCTCCCACCTTGCACTCCCTTCCTCGCCGCCCCCAACCTCCATGAGCACCTAACCCCTGTGTTGGCACTGTTGCCTCACACTGTTTACTGCTCGTGACATGACAACTGTCTATACGTACTGGTCTACCGTGGAGGCTGAGGGGTGGGCCACCTACTTCTCGCAACGTGACAGGGTTGTACCCTTTCACGAGGATTTTTACGTAACCTACTTAGTACCCTTGTACGCCTGAGGGCCCAATTCCCTTCCAAAAGTATGATTTGGTTTAGGGGAGTTGGGTCGCCAGCAATATCAAGGGTGGTCAAAAACTTGTTTTCGTGAAGGGGTGGAATAGTGGGGCGAGTGTGTGTGGAGTTGTTTTGTGTAGATGATGCATGTCCTTTCTGCTCTCCTCTACGCACACTGCCCTCACCACCTCCTCCCTCTCTACTTCCTGCGCCAGGTGGCTTAGATGCGTAAGATAAAAGTGGTATGAGGGTGTTACTTGAAGTGGGGGGGTCGTCTTCCTTCTTCCCTCTGTCTGTCTCTTCTCTTTCTCTCTCCATCATCATAATGGCCATGTGATGAATCCCCAACTCATCATCCACTTCTTATTCTTCCTCAGACTCAGAAGGGGGTTGGTCAGTTGGGTATTCGTCTTCTTCTTCGTTTTCAGAGTGAGAGGATGAATCAGAAGAGTCAGATGATTCAGCGTTTAGGCTTATCATCTTCTTTTTAATGAAATCCGATGCTTTCAGCTTTCGTCTCTCTCCTCTGCTGTCTTCTTTCTTCTTGTTCTTCTTCTTTGCTCCTTCTTCTTCCTTCTTTTTGTGTCTGTCTGTCTTCTCACTCTGGCCGTCGTCTCTCTTTTCCTTTACGTGCAACTTCTCAGAGACCCTAGTCCTCCTTCTTATGGGGCATCTCAAAGGACCGTGTCCATCCTTGGGACAATCTTTGAGTTGACACCTTACGAGGCAGAAAGCTATTTTGTGGTCAGGGGATAGGCAGTTCCAGCAAATACTATCCTCTCCCTCGCCATATTATAAGTTTGTGACAGCTTGCCCTTCTTCTTGCCCTGAGCTACTCCTGCTACTGTGTTGATAGTGATAGGTTCACTTTTAGAACTACCGGATCCATAGAGTTTACGCATTCTAGTCTCTGATACGTTGTTCTGAGCTAACTGTTCTACTACCTTGAGAAATTCTGACAGCTTAGGTCTTTGAGTAGGCAAAAGAGAACACCAGGTGTTGCGATAGTAGGCTTGATAAGGAGGTAGATGCTTTAATTCTTCATAATCATGCCTGTCTTCATCATTTCTGGTATCACTCCCATCGTCTTCTCTTGCGTCTTGATAGTAGTGAGATAGCTATATAGTCAGCTAGCCAGCTACTCACCTCACTAACCTTCTAAGGATACGAATGGTATAGTTTGTCCTGGTCCTCTTCAAACCTTTTGAGGTCGAGACCTCCATAATGTTTTTTGAGGGCGAGGAACACGCTACACCATCTGTATCCCCCTGTCTCATAATGGTCATCACCTTTCTATCATGTGCGCATGATTGGAGTTTACTAGGAAAGCATAGAGCAACCTATTTAGCCTAGCTTCTTTCTCTCTCATGTAATATTTGGCTCCCAATTGTAGTGCAAATAGCGGCGAGGGTTTACTCCCCCCCGTCAACACTGTTATTTTGGATTTTTGGTCCGTAGGTATGGCAGTGACGAGAGCAGAAGCAGTTTTTGCCTTCGTAGTTTCTTGACTCTCTCCTTTGTTTCCCTTATCTTTATCCTCTACCTTTACTACTGTCTCCTCTTCGTCCTCTCCGTCTTCCTCTTCCTTTTTGGGTGATATGAAAAGTGCATCAGCAGGAGATTCAGGTCGTATGGGTATCTGTATAGGTTTGGCTAAGGGGTGAGACTCAAAGCCCGGAATCATGGAAAGGATTTCTGGGTGTGTAACACCTATAACTGATGTAAAGGTGTATTCAAACAACTCCCATTCTTTTCCATGATCGAACTTTGGTGGGTCTAGCCTCATCTTCACCAGATCAGAACCTTGATACGCCATATTGTTTGGGCGTACCAAGGGTGGAAGGTAGGAGGGAGGCTCGACTACCAATGTTGCTTTCTCTATGGGTAGAGAAGCGAGATGAAGTTAGGAAATAATTAGTTTTTGACGTTATGCTAGCAACTAGGTGGCAGCCTTCCGCACAGTCCGCCTAGTGTGACTGGTGGTAGCCTTCCGCACACACACCAGACTGGTGGTAGCCTTCCGCACACACACCAGATTCAAATATTTGGTGACGGCCTTCCGCACGTACACCAGTTCGTATCTTCGGTGGCAGCCTTCCGCACGCCCCGATAGTACGCGATAAGTGAATAAAGTCTACTAGACCTAACGTTCACGCTACAAGGCTCTATAATCTGTGAGACGAACTTGATGATCTGCCGTATACTAGCTGTGTCCTACAGTAGAAACTTTATTGAGAAAAGGGCGCCAAGGGAACAGCCCGATTACATACTAGGCCGGACATACGTAATGGCTCTAACGACAGACATTACATAGGCCGGCCCATACTGACTATCCGGTTAATTATATTAATAGGTCTAACACCAGATACAAAGTAGAAAAGAAGGAGGAGAAAGCAATTTGAGTAAGGAGGACAAGAAATCGGAGAAAGTCTCAAGGACTATTTGTCTCAAACAAAAACAAACACACAAACATTGTTATATAGAGAACAGAGGATCTCACTCTACCCTCTCTCTTAGTTTCTCTCTTCACTAGTCAATCGACAGAAGGAGGAACAGAACTCAAACGAATAAAAACATAACATAGGAGCTGACACTGTCCTTCTGTTATTTACTACTACGACACTATGTCGACAGAGACGAGCGAGGTGAATGATTATTTGGAATTACAAGAACAAGAAGAACGAATGCAACAAGGAGGAGGAGGATTGAATGAAGGAGGAGGAGGAGGATTGGAAGAAGGAGGAGCACAAGAAGAAGAAGAAGAAGAAGTAGGAGGAGGAGTAGGTGGAGGAACAGGAATAAATAGACGAAGAGTAATAATAAGAGGAGTAGGAGGAGGAGGAGGAGTGAATGAAGGAGTGAATGAAGGAGTAGGAGTAGAAGGAGGAGGAGGAGCAGGAGAGTGCTGGGAGGAAACAGGAGCATATGAAGGAGACGAAGACGAAGGACGAGGAGGATTTGACCAAGAAGAGAGCAGTGGAGCATACGGTAATCCCATACCACCTGCCCATACAGGAGGAGGAGGACGATAAATGATCAACTTGATTGATGAGGAGGAGATCACAGTGGAGGAACAACAGTGGGTGCAAGTTCACTATGAACTCTCTAAAGAATACTTTGATAGCGCGATGGGGGCAGAGAAGGACACTTATGTGTGGATCCCTCATGATTTAAGAAGAGAGAGGAGTCGTACTAGAAGGGATGTCTATATCCCATTACCAGACACAGCACAGCTCCTCTGCAAACTGGTCTCCAATGGAGAAGAGAGGAAGAAGGTGCAACATATCAAGTTTGGGGATTCACATACCCACCTTGAACTTCTTGATGCTATCTTTGGGGTACACACCCAAGCTCTGATTTTGGAACGGTCGTATATTGGGCAGTTACATTATTACCGTTACTATTTCATTTGCCTCTATGATCTCAAAGTCCGTAACAGGTTTTTCCCTATTTCACCGTTTCCATTTTTGCTTTCCCATTTCCTTTATTTTGCATATCTATTATTATATTGGTCAGAATTTTCTCCGATCTTGCTCCCGCATTCGGAACACATGACCGGTTACAGCTTCTCTATTTCTTTCATATCACTGTAACCGTATCGGTTTCTAGATTTATATGCCGAAGAATTTTCTGGCCTTTTTATTTTCTGGTCTTCTTTTTCTTAGTTGCGAGGTGTTACAAGTTCATTCCCATTAAATCTGTTTTGGTAAAAGTACCAAGTCGTTACAAGTATTAATACTCTGTCAGGTTTAATAAGCTACTGCAAAACAGCATCATGGGTACTACAGGAATTGGTTATGAGCGAGCGAGGATCACGCTGAAGGTGCCTCTACTGCCAAAAGTGTCTGGGAACCCGGCGAAGGACTCTGAGAACTTCGACAACTGGCGATGGTCGGGACTCAGCTTTACAATACATGGTCGGGACGGATGCGCGGCTACTGATCTTCACCCGCGACGATACAGCACCGCTCACGCGCCCCGAACTCAAGGTTATCATCGCACCACCACCTCTGCCCCTGATGCCTGCGTTGTCTTCGTCTTCGTCGACATCGACATCATCGGGATCTGGTGGATCTCCCTCTGCGGCTTCAGCTCGCGTGGACCCATACGCAACGCAACGGGCTGCAGTGGCGGCACTAGGCGGTGATCCAACTTATGACGAACTAGATGATTGCTTACCGGCAGCAGTGCGAGTTCAGCTTGGGTTGCATGTGCAGGCGATCATCACTGAGTCTGTGCAAAGCAACAGTGATGCTTTGTTGGCGGCCCAAGAACTGCCGAAACATCTCGGTCGGGAATGTAAAGTTAGGGGGCGATCGCGATCAAAGAAGCAAGAAGCATCAGAGGATCACGAGGGAGGCTCCAGTTCGAACCAGTCGAACAACAAGATTCAAGGTAGTCGTCGTGGGAAACCACAAGCTAACCTTGCTACAGCGCAGGAGCAACGGGTCGACGTGAGGGAGCAAGACGCTTCGGACTACGACCAGCTGGACGACGCATGGGCGTGCATCGGCATGGCCGACCACGAGCCTACCCAGACGGGGCTTACTGGACTGTACGGATGGTCGAGGACCATCGACTATGACTCCGAGACCGATGAGATGGGCAAGGAATATATCGAAGACTACTACAGCGACCACAAGATTTCTATGCCGGATGACGCGGATGATGAAGATGAAGAGGATACCCAAGTAGCGGCCCTAATGAGCTCATTCGTCATCCGCGATCATGGACCAACATGTTTGACTTCTGCAGGTGCAGACGAGAGCAAGCAGGCGACCTTCGTGCAAGAGGCCCCTCTGGAGAATGCTGGGAACGTAAATGTCTGGCCTGCGGTGCAATTTCACAGTGTTGCTGCTGTGAACGAGGCGCAGTTGGACAACGAGCACGACGGCGTGTCTTCCCCTGCGCACGATACAGATGAGGACGAAACTATGGAAAGTAAACGTCCGCAATGCAAGAGCAGAGTCGTTGCGCATGGTGTGAGTCTTAGGACCATGGATGAAGAACTACAGCTGTGGGCGGATGAACTTAGAGACGAACGCCGCGCCTACTTGACCAACACGCTCCCTGCAAGTTGGAACAATCCAGGGTGGGCAGTGTTGCCCTACTGTACGCATATCGCCATAAACGGTACGTGTGCCTTCGCAAACTGCCCACTCATACTACAGGACCCGGAGGAGTCCAACGAAGAGCAGGAGTCAAAGAACAACGACGATCGGAGTGACCCGGATCATGACAACGATTCACAAGTTGAACATGATGACTCTACTGACGATGATCACAGAACACCGGACGATGCTGTCAACCAAGAACAGGGCACATCACCTAAATCTTTCGGATGTGGGACCGGCCCTGCGCACAAGAAACAAGTTGGCGACGCTGCGGTCATGATGGCTTTCGAGCAACGTGACATAGCTGCTGTTGATAAGTTGCTTCGATCAGGTGATGAAGAGGAAGAGGCTGACCATCCAATAGTCAACATACACGTGGTGCCGACGGAAGCCAAATCGTCTTCGATTGTATTTCGCCAGGGAAGCCTAACTGCGGAAGGAGTTGTCAACCCTCACACAGATTTTCTTTGTGACCCTACGTGCAGGCCCGAGATACTTCCGTGGGAATCGCTTACTATATAGAGCAGAAGTTGGACGAGAATGACTTCAGGACCAAACTCAACCTCTGGTGCTTTCTACCTAAGGTGTGTCGTAGGCTAAAGCTACCTCAAGGTTTCCCGGTACCGCCCAGACATTGGCCTGCTAGCTGGAGGGCGGGGGCACCGACGACATATGTTGTCCCTCGAGAGGAACCTTAGTATCCGAATCAGCTACTTACGCAATCGGTACCCAACTTACTTTGGCTTGATACGTGGATGCGTGAAGAAAAACAGATCGCTGGTGACACCAGCGGGCAACGGTTGGGTCCACCAGTACCGGGTATACACACTCGTCCTTACTCACGATTGAACATTGGCTACACAGCTCGGCTGCTTGGCGAGGCGCGGGCGGCGTCATCGATGTCTCACCCTTCCTTACCCGGTGCAGCTGCTTTCTGGGGGATTGACGTACATTGGGCGTTTAGGCACGCTGGCATCATCGAGATGGTACTGGTCGCTGCGCTTCGGATTCAACATTATCCCTAAGGGATGGCAAGCTGCCATCTCTATATGTAAATATTGCTCTACACATCACACGTCTCCTATTATACCTCCACTCATGCCCCATGAGAAGTTCGCAGATCATAAACACAATGAGACGATGAGATAATCTGATGCAAAAATAGTGACACCTTCCTGTTCCGGCTTGTTCCAGGTGAGTCGTGGAGCTGTAATGATGTTTCCATTCATTATTATTAATAAATATTTTTTTTAAAAAGTGATTCCGACACTTGACTTTAATTTTTTCGAAAAAAAAACCATGTTGGAGCAAACTTAAAGTGAAAAACTCAAAGTTCACGTAAAAATTTTTCGAGTCCCCCCAAAATCCTCTGAAATGTTTTTTTCCTGCGTATTCCTATATTTTTGAGGTTTGCTTTCATTATTAGCTGCTGCAGATGCTCCTTATCCTCACACAGGACCCAAATGACTTCAAAATAGCGACTGTCGTGGCACCAAAAAATTCATCTTTTTAATACCTGCTTAGGTATGTTTATGGAGTACAGCCCCTCACCGACCGCCCCCGTCCATACTAGACTCATAACACACGCAGCAAATAACAATGAAACACAAATCAAATAAATCCTACACTTGACTTCAACTTTTTCGGAAAAAAATCATCTAAGAGCAAAAGTGAAAACTCCAAGTCCACGTAAAATTTTTTTCCACCTAAATCCTCTGAAATGTTTTTTTTAAAAAGCGTATTACTGTAATTTTGAGTTTTGCTGTGATTATTAGCTGCTACAAATGCTCCCTATTCTCATACATGACCCAAATGACTTCAAAATAGCGACTGTCGTGGCACCAAAAAGTTAATCTTTTTAACTAGTACCTGCTTCGGTATGTTCATGGAGCGTACAGCCACTCACCGACCGCCCCCGTCCATACTAGATGCATAACACGCAGCAAATAACAATGAAACACAAATAAAATAAAGAAAAAATAAAACAGTCTAAGCCTTGTCCTGGCATGAGTCACATACGCAGAGTGCCGGTTGCAGTTTGGAGAAGTCGCGAGGGTTTTCTTCCAACGGTAACGGTCACTTCTAGTAATATTATCGTTACCCGGTTAAAGGGTTATTATTATGAACGGCCTCTTATTGTGTCTGGACTGACACAGGGGTATATCAAAGTAGCACATATTTATATCTGCGCCTACATTGTTCTCATTGAGTCTTTATCTTCCAGAGCTTCGTAAGGGTTGACCTATCGGTCTTTCAGTTCCGATGATTTGATATCTCAGTCAAACAATCCGGCGAACGCTACAAAGAAAGTTCCAGGAACTCTTCGTCTTGTTTGTCTTCGCCGCAATCCAGAACGCTTTCCCTCAGCGGTGAGGACTTTCGACTCGGAGCAGGCAAAGATGAGTTCTTGATAGAGCTCTGACTCTTCGAAACAGAGAAGGAAGACAACGATGACGACAAGAAAGAAGAAGAAGAAGAAGAAGAAGAAGAAGAAGAAGAAGAAGAAGAAGAAGAGGAGGAGGAGGAGGAGGAGGAGGAGAAAGAAGAAGAAGAAGAAGAAGAAGAAGAAGAAGAGGAGGAGGAGGAGGAGGAAGAAGAAGAAAAAGAAGAAGTAGAAGAAAAAGAAGTAGTCGTAGTAGTCGTCGTAGTAGTAGTAGTAGTAGTAGTAGTAGTAGTAGTAGTAGCAGAAGAGGAAGAAGAGCAAGAAGAGGAAGAAGAAGAAGAGAAGGAGAAGGAAGAAGAAGAAGAAGAAGAAGAAGAAGAAGAAGGAGAAGAAGAAGAAGAAGAAGAAGAAGAAGAAGAAGAAGAAGAAGGGTCGCAGAGTTTTCTTCTCTTGGCCTTACCTTCCAACTCCCGCGCACGCGCCGAAGCCTCGAAAGTGGTCTAGAAACGCACAGACACATACACATACAGACAGGCAAACACAGGAGAAAGGAGTGGGGATCGAGCAAAATGGACAAGGAGAGAGGCTGCCGCAAGTGGACGAGAACGCACCTCCTGCATCTTTTTGAAGCGCGCCATATGCTTCTCCAGCCGCTGAATAAAACGAACCAAGACACATTCCATGGGTGAGATTCACGGGGCAACACCGACATGAAAAAAAACACAAACCAGACGGCGTGAAGGGGGAAGGGAGTGAAGGGAAGGGAAAGGGGGGGGGGGGGGGTGTTGTTGACAGCATAGACCCTCGAAACTTGACGTGTGTGCGGTGTAAGTGTGCATGCTGTGCGCTGCGCCGCGCGTGTGTTGTTGGCTTGTGGAGGCTGCGAGGTGAGCAGAGAGCGACAGAGCGACCAGCGCAGAGGCCGCCAGCACGCGCTGTGCCGCCACGTGGTCCTAACAGAAATATTTATCCTTTTGTGCGCGCAAATTTACGAACAAAAACGTATGTATGTATGTATGTATGTATGTATATGTATGTATGAATATGTATGTATGTATATATGTATGTATGTATGTATGCATGTATGCATGTATGCATGCATGTATGCATGTATGTATGTATGTATGGCTATGTTATGTTATGTTATGTTATGTTATGTTATGTTATGTAATGTTATGTAATGTAATGTTATGTTATGTTATGTTATGTTGTGTATGTATGTATGTATGTATGTATGTATGTATGTATGTGTGAATGTATGTATGAATGTATGTATATATGTATATATGTATGTATGTATGTATGTATTTATGTAATTGAGTGTTATGTAATGTATGTAATGTATGTATGTATGTATGTATGTATGCACGTATGTAATGTAATATAATGTAATGTAATGTAATGTAATGTAACGTAATGTAATGTAATGTAATGTAATGTAACGTAACGTAACGTAACGTAACGTAGCGTAACGTAACGTAACGTAATGTAATGTAATGTAATGTCATTCATGTCATGTCATGTCATGTCATGTTATGTTCTGTTCTGTTCTGTTATATTATGTTATGTTATGTTATGTTATGTATGTATGTATGTATGTATATATGTATATATGTATGTATGTATGTATGAATGTATGTATGTATGAATGTATGAATGTATGTATGTATGTATGTATGTAATTGAGTGTTATGTAATGTATGTATGTATGTATGTATGCACGCATGTATGTATGTATGTATTTATGTATGTATGTATGCACGTATGTAATGTAATGTACTGTAATGTAATGTAATGTAATGTAATGTGATGTAATGTAATGTGATGTAATGTAATGTAATGTAATGTAATGTAATGTAACGTAACGTAGCGTAGCGTAGCGTAACGTAACGTAACGTAACGTAATGTAACGTAATGTAATGTAATGTCATGTCATGTCATGTAATGTCATGTAATGTAATGTCATGTAATGTAATGTCATGTAATGTCACGTCATGCAATCTATGTATGTATGCATTTATGTGCATGTGTATGTATGTATGTATGTGTGTATGTATGTACGTACGTATGTTATGTAATGTTATGTAATGTTATGTAAATGTTATGTAAATGTAAATGTAAATGTAAATGTAAACGTAAACGTAAACGTGAACGTAAATGTAAACGTAAATGTAAATGTAAATGTAAATGTAAATGTAAATGTAAATGTAAATGTAATGTAATGTAATATAATGTATGGAATGTAATGTATGTATGTATGTATGCATGTATGTATGTATGTATGTGTGTACGGATATGTATGCCTGTATGTATGTATGTATGTCTGTCTGTATGTATGTATGTATATATGTATGTATCTATACCTCCTCTCTTTCTGGAATATGTAGATATGTATGTCTATATGTATGTATGTATGTATGTGTATGTATGTATGTATGTATGTATACCTCCTCTCTTTCTGGAATATATAGATATGTATGTATGTATGTATGTATGTATGTATCTATGTATACCTCCTCTCTTTCTGGAATAGATAGATAGATAGATAGACAGACAGATAGATAGATAGATAGATAGATAGATAGATATGTTTAATCTGTGGGCGTGGCATAGCTTAAAAAGCCATCGCCTCCTTTACTACCCCCGAGCAAGAACTCTCAGCACTTCAGCCGCGCACCAACCACGGTCCGCTGCGTGGTTGGTGCCTGTGCCCAGTTCAAGCCGAAAGGTAGCCGAGCCCTTTTGAACTGTACAGAACAACCACTAAAACACTCCCCCAGGAGCGTGTGCCATAAGGAGATGATGACACGATCAAGCCGAGGTTTCAGGAGTTCACGCTCGTTGTGAGTTACCTTCTACACCCCGACTTCATCACCCATTTGCATCACGGCCCCGGTCGGGAGATGGTCGCCTGTTTAGCCCTTGCGCTGCGCGCGATTAACGGCGGACACAAAACCGTCGTTGTAGGGGGTTTGGTTTTAGGCCGGAGCACTGAGCAGCTGGATAGATAGATAGATAGATAGATAGATAGATAGATAGATAGATAGATAGATAGATAGATAGATAGATAGATAGATAGATAGAGATATTTATCTCTTCTGAATTTGGTGTCAAGAAGCCGAGTCATTACATCTATCTATCTATCTATCTATCTATCTATCTATCTATCTATCTATCTATCTACTTATCTATCTATCTATCTATCTATCTATCTATCTATCTATCTATCTATCTATCTATCTATCTATCTGTCTGTCTGTCTATCTATCTGTCTGTCTATCTACCTACCTATCTATCTACCTACCTATCTATCTATCTATCTATCTATCTATCTATCTATCTCTCTATCTATCTCTCTATCTATCTCTCTATCTATCTCTCTCTATCTATCTATCTATCTATCTATCTATCTATCTATCTATCTATCTATCTATCTATCTGTCCATCCATCCATCCATCCATCCATCCATCTGTCTATCTATCTATCTATCTATCTATCTATCTATCTATCTATCTATCTATCTATCTATCTATCTATCTATCTATCTATCCTGGACACGGTCTCTGCCACTGGCAACTCAGCCTAGGGTTCAGATCTAACTATCTCCTACAATGACGATTTTGTGTCCGCCGTTAATCGCGCGCAGCGCAAGGGCTAAACAGGCAACCAACTCCTGACCATGGCTGATGAAGTCGGGGCGTGATGCAAAGGGTTGATGAAGTCGGGGTTGTAGAAGGTAACTCACAACGAGCGTGAACTCCTGAAACCTCGACTTGCTCATGGCATCATCTCCTTAGGGCACACGCTCCTGGGGAGTGTTCTAGTGTTGTCCCGTATAGTTCAAAAGGGCTCGGCTACCTTTCGGCTTGAACTGGGCACAGACACCAACCACAGCGAGACAGTGGTTGGTGTGCAGCTTGGCCGGTGCTGAAAGTTCTTGTCCGGGGGTAGTATAGGAGGCCATGGCTTTTCAAGCTAAGCCACGCCCATAGATTAAACATTAAACATCTATCTATCTATCTATCTATCTATCTATCTATCTATCTATCTATCTATCTTCTGTAATGGAGTTGGGACCTCGTTCTGCAAGGCGCGCTTATGGAACGAGCCCTGGCCCCGCCTGGTACTAGGGAGCTTTGGTATCGCCTGTATCAGTCCCTTCCGTGCAAACATCACGGCTTAGCTGGGCATCGGGTTAATACTTTACCCACAGACTTCCTTGGTTGACGAAATCAGAAGCTCCTTTTTTCTGACATTAATCGATATCTCATCTATCTATCTATCTATCTATCTATCTATCTATCTATCTATCTATCTATCTATCTATCTATCTATCTATCTACCTACCTACCTATCTATCTAACTACCTATCTATCTATCTATCTATCTATCTATCTTCTATCTATCTATCCATCTATCTATCTATACATACAACAAATAAACAAATAAACAAATAAACAAAAATAAATAAAAATAAATAAATAAATAAATAAATAAATCAACAAACAAACAAACAAATAAACAAGTAAATAAATAAATAAATAAATAAATAAATAAATAAATAAATAAATAAATAAATAAATAAATAAATAAGAAAGAAAGAAAGAAAGAAAGAAAGAAAGAATAAGAAAGAAAGAAAGAAATATCAACAACAACGACGGCACCTTGGCTGCCAAGACTGCTACTTTACTATTTCTTCTACTACTACCAATAACACACACAGCCCAGCACGCCGCAGCATGATCCAGTCCTGCCCAGCAGTAGGTACAGGCTAACCGCGCCTCTCCCACCACACAAGCAGCTGACAGGCAAGGGAATAGAGGGTAGGGTGCGGGTGTACCTGCTGTGCGGCCTTGCGTCGCTGCTCAAGCTGCTTCTCGACCTACACGCACGCGCAAAGGCCCGTGCTGCCACGCCAGGTCGGCAAGCTAAGCTGGCGTGCACAGCCAACAGAGCGCCTGCAACCACCACTACTGGAGGCAAAGGTGCAAAGAGAGGCGGAGCAGGACATATGAAGGGCGACCCGAGTGATCTCATTTTCCAGCCAATCCCGTACCAGTCGCTGTGTCACACACACAAGAGTAGAAATCGATACAAATAGATGGTAGGCAGACAGAGACAGATTGGACGGACAGACAGGGGACAGACAGATAAATAGATAATTAGATAGACAGACAGATAGATAGATAGATAGATAGATAGATAGATAGATAGATAGATAGATAGATAGTAGACACATGTATGAATGCGTAGATAACTTGACAGAAGGTCAAGAAAGATAGATGGTAGATGGATGCACAGATATATTTAGACATCGCACTTGAGCCCTATCTATGCATCCGATGTACACATAGACATGCTTTGCGTGTCAAGGCTTATAGTTAGATTGGCAGTACATGATGAGACAGAAGGATTAGATGAAGTGTGTGGTTGTGTAGGCGGGCAGTCGGCGAGGAGAGGAGGCTGCTATTGGCTGTGCGTGACCAGCGTGAAGGGGTTCTGCAGCACCTGCTGGCGCTGTTGTCGCAGCTCTGCCTGCGCACCAGCCCCGGCACAAACACACACACACATACCGTGCAGCCCCGGCACACACACACACACACATACACACACACCGTGCACAGCAAGGCAGCAGCACAGGCAGGTTTGGGTCACATGCCCGCAAGCGATAAGCCACTAGCCAGCAGGCGGCAGTTCCCGGGCGACGCCGTCAGACCTCAGCCGCGACGGCCTGCTCCTCTGCGTCAGGTGACTGTGGCTGCTGCTCGGGCGCGGGCTGGCGCTGCTCGGCCTTTTGGGCGCGCGCGCGCTGACCCAGCAGCGCGAGAAAGCGCGACGCACACAGACGCTGCTGCAGGTCCCGCAGACGCACCTAGCACACGCCGCCGCACGGAAACACACACACACACACACACACACACACACACACACACACGGACAAGCAGCATAAAAGCCTCAGGAACAGATACACCTGCCTAGAAATACTTGCACGCATGCACGCATACATACATACATACGTAGCAACATACATACATATATACATACATACACACACACATGCATGCATGCAAAGATACATACATACATACATACGTACATAAAGGTACATACAAGCATAGAGAGACAACACGTACATACATAACAAGATGCACGCAGAGGAGGGAGGTCTACCCGCAGTTCGCTGCGGCTCTCGTGCTGCGAGCGGCCTGCAGCACGCGGACAATACATATGCACACACACATACACACACACATACACACATACACACATATATATATACATATATATATATATATATGTATATATATTTATATATGTATATGTTTGTATATGTGTGTACAAATATATCTATATATATATACATATATACATATATATAACACATCTATATCTACATCTATATCTACACATCTACGTCTAAATCTACAACTACATATGCTGGGGACCGGCCTGCATGCGCTGGTGTATCTCCTCCGCCAGCTCCGCCTCCGCCTAGCGCAACACACACGCACACAAGATAAGGCTATACGTATGTAGCAATACACTACATTGTATGGACAAAATAGTGTGAATAGTCAATATACATGGATATGAGTACAGGCCAAAGGGAAATAGTCAGTAGAGCAATATGTGCTTTCTTTCTTTCTTTCTTTCTTGATTTGTGCAAACAAAGCGAGCAGCGCGACGTGGTGCGTGCGGGCGGCGGCTGGCCCTACCCGCCAGAACCTCTCTGTGGCTTCCATTTCTGTGCAACACACAACATGGTTCTGTGCAGGAACTAGTCGACGAATCCACATATTAAACATGCAGGAAACAGCAAACAGCAAACAAGGAAGAGGGCAACAGGAGCTGATGGAGTTGTTTTTGCTGGTTCGGAGTGGTGAGGCTGTGGGCTAGCGCGGCTGACCAGTGACCGTAGACTCCTGCAAAGCCACCTCCAGCTCCAGACTTCCACAGCACACACACACACACACACACACACACACGCACACGCACGGATATTCAGGCACAGCAAAGCCAGCATGTGAATGCAAGCTTGAAGTGGGCCCTCGTCGCTGTGGCTCTCTCTTCGCCGCCTCGCTCCACATCCCTCAGACAACTGCAAGCGTTGATCCCACACGGACTTGTAAGCTCTGCTGTCCTGTCTGACCTGGAGACTGTCTTCTGGAGCTGCAGCAGACGCTCCCTGGCCGCGTCCAGCGCCTGCGCTCAGCGCAAGCATAAAGGTCACCATGTCCAGCTCGGTGGAAGAGAATGAACAAAAGTAGGCATGGTAAGTCGGTTCTTAATGAGTTCCTGCGTTTGAGTCGTGGAGATTGCTAGCGAACACCGGCCAGATACAAGCAGAGGTTGCTGGATGGTTGTTTTGTCGGCGCGCAAGTTGTGAAGTTGTGCGTCACCTTGCTCTTCTGCGTGATCTGGAACCTGGCAAGAGCTGCAGACTGCCCACGCAGCGCTGGCAGCGAGCGCAAGCACAATAAATAACCGTCTGAAAGTCCAAGCGGCCTGTGCAGGACCTTGGATCTCTGGGTCAGTATCCCAGCTTCTCTCCAACCTCTCAGATAACGAACTCAGCACCTGCAAAAAAGAATAAGGTCGACGAAGCATGGAAGAAGCAGTTCAAACACAGAAAAAACTGAACATCATTTGATAGGAGAGAGCCCCTAGGCTTACTCTTGCAGGCTCTGTCTTGAGTCGCACTAGGTCGTCGTAATCAGTGGGCCTGTACAGAGTATATATCCAGTTCATATTGTGAAGACTTGGGCCAACTTGTGTTTAGGCATGTGGCATGGACAAGTACCGTTTGCACAAAGGACAGTTGGGTTTGCTCTGAACCCAGGAGGCAATGCTGAAACATGGAGCAAAACAAAATATGAATGAAGAGACCGAACTCTTCGCCTGGGCGGCTTCTATGACCCTTTTTATGCATGATTCACTTTCAAAACATAACATGATATATATATATGTATGTAGAGAGAGATATAGATACATAGAAATTATATATATATATAAATATATATTGTACAAATTGTATATATTGTATATATATGTGTATATATATATGTATACGGAGAGAGAGAGAGAGAGAGAGAGAGAGAGACACACACACACACACACACAACACACACACACGCCAGAAACGTTACTCACGTACTAGTTTCAGCATATCCTTTCTCACATGAGTACACACTTAGCCCATTTTTAAAATCTTGTTTGATGTGGTTGTCGCATGAAAATCTGGATTCTACCAAGCAAAGAATATGTTACGTGAACAAATTATTTCAAATTTTAAATACCAACCATGACATGTTCTTTAGTGAGTGATAAGTGCGTTCAGTGAAAGGTTGAGAAACAGTTACCAATCGTGATGAAATACATGACCACACTCACCAACCTGTCGCAACCGGTATCATGCATGACATTTGCAGTAGGACGAAGTTGAGACCACGAGATCGGAAACAAGAAGCTCTAGACACACGGCGCACTGCTCCGTGTCAGACATTTCCTAAGTAAAAATCGAATCATTCAGAAACTGACCATTTCCCCTTCAAAACGAGGGTTAGAAAAAGACATAAGCAAGTCATATTTATGAAATGCAAATTTAAATTCACTATGAAATAATTTTTTTGTTGAAAAGATAGGAAGATAAAACAATACAAGCAAAGATATCAAGAGAAAGAAAGAGAAAGAAAGAAAGAAAGAAAGAAAGAAAGAAGAAGAAGAAGAAGAAGAAGAAGAAGAAGAAGAAGAAGAAGAAGAAGAAGAAGAAGAAGAAGACACGTTAGAAGAGTCCACACTCCGCTTGTGGAAGAACATAAGTGGATTGTAGATGCAGCTGGTCTTCATATCTGTCCAAACTGCAATGAACCCTATGCGAGACTGGCTGGCCATCGTTTCGGACCGGGAAGTTCATGCTATAATAATGCGCCTGCTGCAATTGCCCTACCTCTTCAAGTGCTTGAAGAACCTGTCATGATGCCTACTGTGGACGACGGTGTGAATTATGACCCGCGCTACTTCCTGCCGAACAGACTTTATAAGAAAGTGCGCCCGCGTGAGTGGCCGCTTCTACACTCTGCGTTTCGAGGGGTTTTAACCAAGTATGCTGATGCAGTAGAGTCTGAGGACCAACTTGCTAGGAAAACAGCGTTTTTCAACTTCATCAGTGTTCCTGCGTTGCTTTTCAATCATGTAAGAGGTGGAAGACAGAGGATGAGTACGCAACTAGCCTGTCAGTTATCAAGAGGTGCTGCAGAGAATTTTCGGAATGCTCCTTTTCCCATCGGTCTACCTGAAGACACTAATGCGAGGGATCAGATTGAGAGACTAGCGCACCGCCTATGAATCACCTCAATCACGCTGTAAGACTTGCAGAGGAGTTGCCCTCGTCTAGCAACAGAAACCTCGGTAGGGCAGCCAACGTTCTCACTAGCCCTGGGTTACTACCGCCGACCGGACCCGTGATCCAGGAACTCAAAGAGCTGCATCCCCCTGCTCCAGAACAGGAACGCATACCTGCCCTCCCACCCGACGCTCCAAGACTCGTAATTGAGAAGGAAGCTATCCCGCCGGCCCTGCTGCGACAATGTACTGGTGCTTCGCCTGGACTCTACGGATACACGTCAGAAATTCTGTTCGCGCTATCCAAAGACCCTGAATGCCTCAGAGGATTACATGCGCTGGTTTGTTTAGTCGCGAATGGAGATTTGACGCCCGTGGAACGCCTATTCCTCTACGCTGCCCCTGTTCTTGCGTCTAAGAAATCTCACCATGCGACAGCAACTGATCCTCCCCGACCGATCAACACTGGTTCTCCCCTTATCAAGCTTGGGGCTACCCATGCAGTTGCTCATGTTCTATCTGAATTCCCTACGATATTTCCCAGCATTCAGTATGGTGTGGGATTTCCGGCTGGACCAGAGGCTGCCATTCATCGTGAAAACGCTCACCTAAGGGAACATCCTGACCATGTCATGCTCAGCGTTGACTTTGTAAACGCTTTTAATCTAAGACATCGGAGTGCCATCCTTCGACGTGTCTTTGATACACCCCAGCTTCGACCGATTTGGCGCATTATTTTTCAGGCTTACGCACAACCTTCCATTCTTCTGGTCCGACATAACGGCTCCGTTCTTGACTCCTTTCAATCGCTCTAAACAAGGCTGTGTTCTTGCAAGTCTGCTTTTTTCGCTTAGTGTCCAACCTATCTTTGAGGGCTCTCTCTCGGGCAATGCAGTGGGAGTTGCACTCGTGGATGACTTCAACATCAGTGGCTCGCCTGCAGATGTGGCTGAATCGTATGGCTGACTACGTTATCTCCTCGAGCAAGACAATTGGGGACTACAGATCTCAGTGCCAAAGTTACGACTTCTTCAACCATCTGACATCTCGCTTGGTTCCGTCTACTTTGCTTCCCTGGCGCCATTGCGTCTTCAATTTGATACGGATCATGTTTATCGTGGCTTTATGCCTACCCTTGGAGGTGTTGTTTACTATCCGCACCCTTCTGACCCTGCAGCGGATGAGATTGCTGCCCTTCAACCTGGCTCTGTTATCGCTGCTACGTGTTCAACACGTCGAGAGATGGCCCTAGGAGTTGCTTCGTGGGCACTTGCTAAGGCTGAATCTCATGCTCCCATAATACGTGCTCTCCTACACCCTGGATTATCTACCGCGTCCGCCCTCGGGATTCTCGACTCATGTGTTCAAAAGAGAATTGCTACATGATGCGCGTTCTACCACCACATCTGTCTTTGCGTGGACGTCATCACTTTAGCAACCTTACCTATCAATATTTTATTTCACGCCTTGGCATCAGTACAGCCTTACCTCCCTTGGCACAATCACTAATTCGCTTGCCAAGAAGATACGGTGCCTGTTGCCCTCAACAGACCTCCCTTTTGGCTCATGCTGCATACACATCTTCTCTTATGCTGGCTATCTCCTCTCGGGCCATTCCTGACCAACAAGATCCAAGACGATTGCTAAGTACTGACACCGATGTGCTCGTTAGCTGCGGTGACAGTCTGGAACAGAGTGGTGTCCCGAGAGACTTCATCAGACCTCTACTTTTACCCGGTGTCATTCCGCCTGCTCGTCTTCAGAGTAGACTGACTCGAACAATCTACTCTACACTTCGCGATCGGCTCTTCGCACAAGGACGAGATCAAAATGGTCTAGCTTTCCCTGCGCTCATGCTATCGGCTGCGCAAGACGGAGCTCGTGCACTACCGTTTTCGACAATTCCAGCCAACCCTGAACTCTCGCTAAGAGATGCTGAGATTGAAGCTGCATTTCTGGCTAGGCTGCCCCAACTCCAACTGTGTGACATTCCTGCTACTGGCGTCCACTGTCCTGGCTGTCAACAGCTACTTATGCCTGATACTGGAACATATCACTTTCTCACACGTACTTGTCCAGTGGTTGGTGGGGCTATCATAAGGAGACATGACAGCTATGTCAAGATGTTAGCTACTTTTCTTCGACGCTGTGGAGCTGTCGAGATCGAGCCTGATCATCTTCATTTTCAAGATGCAACGAGAGAGCATCCTGACCTCGTGTATGGTGGCGCCCTTCAAGAATAAGCCCTCCTGATGCGATCATTGATGTTAGCTTTGCTTCCCCACTTGCTCGAGCTTCGCTAAGGCTAGCAGCTATCACTCCGCTTGCTGCTGCTTCTCAACGTGAGCTTATCAAGCACCGCCAATATAATAACTAGCTACGACATCCAACACAACTCTGGTTGCATGGGTTCTTGAACCCACAGGCGCTCTTGGTCATGAAGCTTTGAGCTACCTTCGCCCAGTGCAAGCCTACTATGCAAGCGTTGTAAGAGGGCTACCCGCCGCGCAAGATACGCTCGCTGATGCCATGATCGATGATTTCCCTCGGAACCCACGTGGCCTCCTACCCTACTTTCGAGCGATGTCTGCGGCCGAAACTGCGCGAGGCCATGCGCGCATCCTTGACTCAGCGAAGCGGCGCCTTTGGGATGCCGCGACGCTCTCACTAGCTTAGTATTAGTTCTTCCTTCTTCTTTTGTATAGTCTGTTCCTATATTTATCTTTGTATATTTCCTGCTTTTTTCTCCCCTCATATCTTCCTTTTCTCCCTTACTTCTGTCCCCTTATCATATCTAGCTCCTATTTCTTTTTCTTTTCTTTTTCACTTCTGTCCCTTATCATATCTAGCTCCTATTTCTTGTTCTTTTCTTTTTATATCCTTTCTTCCTCTCTTTATTATTTCTTTCTTTTTTCCATTTCTATTTCCCGATCATATTAGCTTACATTTTCTCCCCTCCCTCTATTTCCTCTTCTTCCTTCTCATTTCATATTTCCTTATCATATTTAGTTATTAATTTTTTTTCCCTCTCCCCTCATATTTTACTTTTTTCATTTTTGTCTCCATTTCATATCTAACCTATTTTTCCATTTTCCCTCTTTTTCTTCCCTCATATTTTCTTTTGATATCGCTTTTCCACTTCTCTTTCCTCATTATCAATCATATTTTTGTATTTTTACATTATTTTATAGTATGTTAAGCTGGCTTCTCATGAATTAGTTCTGACTTTGACTTTTATGACTTAGTTCTGACTTTACTTCCAACAATTTCGCTTTCGATTTCATTAAAGACGAAGAAGAAGAAGAAGAAGAAGAAGAAGAAGAAGAAGAAGAAGAAGAAGAAGAAGAAGAAGAAGAAGAAGAAGAAGAAGAAGAAGAAGAAGAAGAAGAAGAAGAAGAAGAAGAAGAAGAAGAAGAAGAAGAAGAAGAAGATGAAGATGAAGAAGAAGAAGAAAAGAAGAGAAGAAGAAGAAGAAGAAGAAGAAG